>JAJDFG010000467.1:15000-55000 GCA_021039105.1 Scomber colias | reverse complement strand
AGGAAGGAAAGCAGGGTGGAAGGAAGGAAGGAAGGAGGGAAGGAAGGAAAGGAGGGAGGAAGGAAGGAAGGGAGGGAGGAAAGAAGGAAGAAAGGAAAGCAGGGAGTAAGGAAGGAGGGAAGGAAGGAAGGACAGAAGGACAGAAGGAAGGAAGGAAGGAAGGAAGAGTCAAAACAGACAGGGTCAATTTGACCCGGAGGACGACACAAAGGTTAAAGTCAAATGATACCAAACTGTCCATGTACAGATCCCAAAATGTATGATCATACACACCAAAGATGTCAACCTATACAGCACACACCAAATATAGCAAAACAAATATATATGAGCCTTTTTTGAGCCATTTTTATATATTTATTTAACCCAATTTTTTCATTTAAGAGCAATAACAAACAGTATCTGGACAATATATCAGGATTCCTCACTTTCACTCCTCAGACTGGATACAGTACCTTGACTAGTTGGCTTTATTATGATCTGATGTGAAACGGCTTACACAATAGTCCTGAATGTAGAGATCCTACCAAACAACAGGAAAACACTTTAAATGATGTGATTGTAGGTAGAGGAGACGATGCTGGGTGTATTTTTAAAGCTTGGATTAAATATATTTTACACTTTATTATATTCATTACTGTGTGGATTTGAAAGCACTGCCTTTACATCAGCTGTCTCAACAAAACATTAGGTGTCCAATGCCTTCACCATCTTTTCTATACACATCCTCTCAGCTACACTATCATCCGTCACCGCTGAAGTAATTGAACCTCCTTCTGTGGCAGTTTTAGTGTCTTGCTCTCCTCATCCAGCTCCTCCAGCTCCTCATGCAGCTCCTCATGCAGCTCCTCCAGCTCATACAGTATGCAGCTCTTTCTCTTTTACTACACTGGAACAAACTCATCTGCAGCCAGTTTCATTTGCAGTGCTGGAAGCTGATTTAATATCAGAAAGTTGTTATTGTTGTTGTTTGTTTTTTTTCCTTCCATCTTTATTACTTCATCCTCTGTTCCTCACGCAGTCCTGTGAGTAATCTATTGTTTGTTCTAATTAGATGCTGTACATGTAAGTCACGTAGGGAATGATTGCCTCCGGCTAGCTTTAATGATTTTTTCCCTCTTAACCGTGCATCTTCAACCCTATGATTTTACTCATAGCTTAACTACAGTGGCGTGCTTGTGTGTGAGTGTGTTTTTTTGTGTGTGTGTGTGTGTGTGTGTGTGTGTGTGTGAGTGAATGACTCTCAGATGATATTCCTCCCCAGTGGCCTCCAGCAGTCCTCAGACTGTGACAGGGAGAGTAATTGGCCATCAAAATAATCCAGACCCCTTCCTTCATTCCCAGCTAGCCGCCGGCGAGTGGAATTAGACACCGAGTTTAGCCAGGGATATTAAACACAAACTCTATATGCGTGTGTGTGTGTGTGTGTGTGTGTGTTTTCATGAGGCATAGGTTGACCTTAAGTCACATCAGCATGTATCACAATATGACTGTGATGCAGCCTCATGATTTATTAAAAAATATTCCATTTGGTAATCCTGTATTATAATAAATACAGTATTATGATGAAACTGTGCTCAAACACAGTCCAATAAAAAATGTATTAAATGAAATTGGATCACAGTAGTCAAATTACAAAAAAAACTGCACCAAAAAAAAAAAACAGTGTCTCATCTAATTATTTTGCAGACAATGACTAAACAATCACACTTTGTCTAATACGTTTCTATACATGAAAAGTGCAAGATTGCATTTTGAGACCAGCCTGTATGCGAAGGCTATTATGGTAAATAATTAGTTTATAGCAGCTTAGAGTCTCTTGTGCATTAATGGAAAAAAACAGTGAATGTATATATTAATACTGTATGAATAATGACTTGAAATCTTACAGAGATGTAATGTATGCCTATTTTTAATCACAGATTTAGTGAATCTTTGCTAACAGTGGATTAAATGGACACAAGTTCACATAACACATGAGAGAAAAACTCTTCTGGGTGTTTTTACTGATGCTGATTCCTTGTGCAATGTTTCCACTTGGCATCTTTATAGTGTAAGGAAGTGTTGATAGGTGCCACCACCAGAGGAAAGACACACACACACAAACTCAGACATACTGAGCTCTGAAATAGATTATATATGTTCAGCTGGACCGGCTCTGTATCCCCAAATGTCTGTCTATCACTGCCTCACTTGGTGTTTAAGTTACACCATTGGTCAGATGTCCTAGTGTTGTAGTTTCCCCATTGATGCTGGATTTGAACCAGGATCCTTGTGACTATGAGGCATGAGCATTTACACTGTAGTAAACTACACGATAACCCACAATGCATTTGGTTCCTACCCGAGCTGAAATCATCAGGCTGAAGCTGATTTCATTTTAGCTCTAACTCTGTAAATAAACCACTTTATCCACATTTCTAACCTTTTTAGGAAGAAAGTAAAGTAGCCCTTTAGATCCACAATGTGACGCTAATTTGTCCAAATAACACCTGTTTAAAGTTTTGTTCCTGAGAATTCGGAGCCGCTCAAGTTAGCCGTAGCGAGTAACGCACTTCCTGTCATTTTCATAACAATAAAACACCCGTTACCTTTTATTATTAAGAAAACCATAACGATAGAATTGGTGCTTTTATTTTGAAAACAGGAAGCGAACATACCCTCGCTGTAGCTAACTTGAAACCACCGAGGTGGTGATCTGTGACGTTTGTATTTTGGGTTTTTTTCAGAAGTAGCGTTGCATCTTGGGTAATGTGAGTGTGAGTAGTCAGCTCTTGATGCATACTCTGCATTTCTGGAGAATCTAGTAAACCATCCAGGAACTTCTCACATACTCTAAATCACATACTACACAGTTGAAACACACTACATACTTCAAATGACGTCAGAGTTAGTACGAGTGGTAGGAAAGGATGAGGTTTAGAACAGACCCATAGTCTTAAGCTTAGCTAAACACCTCCTGACTCCAGCTCCATACTTTCTTTTCTAACATTCAGACATCAGAGTAGAACCACTTAATCTCTTCCTTAACCTAGCTTTAGTCCAGCTTTTATTAAACGTCATCTTTTATTTGACTTCTTCTTCTTGATATAACTCTCCGTAAGTCAATAAGCACATTTCCCAATAAATGTTGAGCTACTCCTGCTGCCTCCTAAGTCTCAATGTGCAGTTTACCAGTAGATTGACTCTCTGTCATCATCAAACCAGTGACTAACCGACTGAAGGCAGAAGAAAAAGTCGAGGGTTTATTCTCTCTGTCTGTGTGTGTGTGTGTGTGTGTGTGTGTGTGTGTGTGTGTGTGTGTTTATCTCTTAAAGCCAATATCATGTCCACTGCCCGTAAGAGATGAGAGCCCCGCTGTTTGTTTGGCCGTCCTCCACACTCCTCGCTTTCGACTCCACTCCTGCCGCCACGTAATCGCATTTGTGTTTGTACAACCTGGTAATACAGTGAATCGATGAAGCGGCCGCAAAAGGCCCCGACGCTATTTACTTTCACCTTGACTCACTCATCTGAAAACAACCTTGAACGCAGCGTCTCGTATCTGTGAGGAGAGAGTGAGTGAATGAGAGAGTGAGAGAGAGACTATTTTTGTCATTATGAATTCCTTTTGTAATGACACACTCTCTGTTGACTGATATTGAATTTGACCGACAGGGATTTTTTTTTTTTTTGAAGCCTCAAAGCGGTTGTGAAATTGATTTTGACATTTTTCTAGTTTTTCTTAAGTCGTGATGAGATGTTAACACATTTCCTGTCTCTACAAACTTCCTGCTCTTGTCAAGCAGTCGGACACCGTCGGAGTATTTAACCCTCCTGTCATCCTCGAGTCAAGGAAGGAAGTTAGGAAGAAGAAGAAGGAAGGAAAGGAGGGAGGGAGGGAGGGAGGGAGGGAGGGAGGGAGGGAGGAAGGGGGGAAGGGGGGAAGGAAGGAAGGTAGGAGGGAGGGAGGAAAGAAGGAGGGAGGGTGGGAGGGAAGGAAGGAAGGAGGGAGGGAGGAAGGAAGAAGGAAGGAAGGAAAGGAGGAAGGAAGGAAGGAAGGAAGGAAAGGAGGGAGGGAGGAAGGAAGGAAGGTAGGTGGGAGGGAGGAAAGAAGGAAGGAGGGTGGGAAGGAAGGAAGGAACGAGGGAGGGAGGGAAAGAAGGAAAGAGAGAAGGAGGGAGGGAGGAAAGAAGGACAGAAGGACAGAAGGAAGGAAGGAAGGAAGGAAGGAAGGAAGGAAGGAAGGAAGGAAGAAGGAACAGTCAAAACAGATGGGGTCAATTTGACCCGGGATGACGACACAAGGATTAAGTCCAGAGCGGGGGGGGGGGGGAGGGGAGTCTGGGGGGGGGCGGGGGGGGGGGGGGGTAGTTTATTTACTGCAGAGCCAACATCCTGCGTTAACACCCACCTTATACCAGAGACTTTCTTTCTTTCACTTTGTTTACTTCCTGTAGTCTGTCATGAACTCACTCCAGCTTATAGTCTCCTCTGCTGCTCTGATATGAGCTTTAACACAAAGCCTCACACAGCCACACCAACACAAACAACACAATCCAGCTCAGGAGCTCAGTCCATGTCTCATGTCTCCATTTCTATTGTTTCTCAGGAGGAAAAAAAAAGAAAAATCACAACCACACAACATAAAATACAATAAAAACTCCACATGATTTAACAAAAGGGAACAATTAAGAATAGGGATGATATAAAGTGCTACGCTGGAGAACTGACAGGAAGTTTATATTATATTGTATTTAATTGTGTGTGGATAATATTTATAAATGGTTGTGTAAAGCATTCAATTTTGGGTTCATCTAAGCTCTGAACTTTCCTGCATCTCCCTTTTATGCACTGGTTTAAAAAGCTCTTGTGTCTTGCTCATTAATGCTGTTGGAAATAATATCAAAGCCAATCAGAGCTTTGTAAGTCAAGATCAAGTCAAAATCAGCTCTTGCGTTGTCGTAAGTCAACTTATAGAAAATAATGTCAAAGCTGCTCCAATCAATATATGTTGTATTAGCATTTAATCAGATGGTGGTACTGTATGTGATGCTGCAAGAAGCCTTTTAGCATCTTTTAGCTTCATTCTTTTGACTTTACTTCCTGGTTGACTCTCTCAGCTCTCATCAGCATCATTTCTAGCAGGAAGCTATTTTCTGCAAACAATTAAGGGGCTGTTAAACTCCCTTAAATATAAAATTAGAAGGACTTAACTGGTGCAGGAAGTGAAATGGTTGGCATATATGAAACCAGAGCTAAGAGGAGAGTGAATACTGGACTAACCTTCATCAGATGGACACAAACACAACCTCAAATGAGTGATAACGTTGCTCTTTCTCTCTTTGTGCTTGCTCATCGTTCACCATAATAGTTTTATTCATTCTTTATTACACTGTATTTATTTACTGTATGACATGACAGCTCCTAGCAATCACTTTTTCATTGTATAGCTAAAATAAACACAATGTCAGACTGAATAATGGAGCAGATTTCAGTCTGATTATCACACAGGATGTCAAATTCCTTAAACATATAATGGAAGTGTCTGACAAAGAAAGGCTGCTGCTCTCCACTGATAATAAAGATTCAGTGTTTCCTAGTCAATTCCTCCTTTATTTAACAAAGTATTACAGAGAAGTGTCCACAAATATTATTATTATATCAACTTCCTGTCAATATTAAACACATGAAATAAAAACTTTGTTGTCCTTTTTTCTTATTCCAGCCTTGTTTATTAATGTTGATGAATAATGAATAATGAAATTGCTTTATTTCTATTTTATGTATTTTTTTCTGGTTGTCATTCTTGCCTCTTTGCTGAAATGTAACTTCTGTACCTCTTTCTTTCCCCCTCTCTTTCCCCCTCTCTGCAGGCCCGCCCGTAAACGTAACCTGCAACATTTTTATCAACAGTTTTGGGTCCATCGCTGAAACAACAATGGTAAGCTCAATTATTCTTAATATCACTTTACGCCACGGAGATTTTGATAGTATCTATTCTTCACCTGTGTGTGCGTGTGTGTGTGTGTGTGTGTGTGTGTGTGTGTGACGTGGATGGTTTAGCGGTTAATGGAAAATGTCGTGGCAGCTCCATTTCAGCTCGGGAGTAATTCAGCTCTGAAAAAAATGCGATTAATTGAAATGACGGCGACGACGCATTCCAAAGTTTCATTTGTATTTCCTTTTCAAAAATTAAAAGCCTTCAGCCCCCCCTACCCCCTCCCCTCCTGAGTGTTTAGAAATATCTCCGCCTCATTGAACCTGTCTCCCATTTCGAACACTTCATTTTGAAAGAGAGCGCATCACCGCCGCGGCCATTTGCATAACAACGCCATGGCGATGATGTCGTGCCTGTTTGCGAGCGATGGGATGGAAATTTACGCTCATTCATTACACAGAAAATCCATTAGCGTTAATATAACTGAACCATCAACCTTCACAGAGCAACTACACCCCCCCACCACCCTCCTACCCCCCTCCAAAAGCAGATATGTGTGTTAGCATGTGACAGCACCCACAGCGTCTCCACCAACGCTGCTAAAAAGTGTAACCTCTATAAAATACATGCGTCATGTTTTCATCCACCAAATGCATCAAGCCTGTCAGCCGTGTAAAACCTCTGCAGCCACCGGTGAGGACACCAAAGTCACGTCCTTGGGTAATGTTTCTGGGAATGAGTCTGGTTTTAGCAATGACTCTATTTTTAAAGGGCCAATGCAGATATTTGTCAGACTTAGTATCTTTGAAATTTGGCCTTAAAAATCATAATCATCATCATCATCATCAACCTTTTATTTATACTTCTCTCTTTAAGGGTGAAGCTCATTTTCAGTGGTGTTGACATCACATAAAAACAAATCAAACGGCATAAAATACAAAAATCAATTCCTAATTAAAACAGTTATGTTAAAAAAAACATTAAGATTTAAAAAGGTGTAAAAGCATAAAAACAAATCCAACGGCAGAAATACAAAAATCAATTCCTAATTATAAGAGTTACATTAAAAAAAAGATTTATAAGTATATATCTAAAAGTGCTCCAATTTTATCAGGGAATCAGTATTTAAAGTGCATTGGAGGTTTTTCCATTAGTTTGCAGCACAAAATCTATTATTGATGTTAATTAGTAACATGAGGTACTTTGTTAATGAATATGTATCCATCTCTTTTCATAGAGAGAGAGGATCAGCTGCCTTTTCATACAGAGAGCAATGATGGGTATTATATATATCTCCAGTAATAGTAGAGAGTAGTATACATTGCATCTAAAGGCTTAATAGTCCATCACACAGTAATATACAACAGATATTAACATTCCTCCAGAGTTAGCACATGTTCATGGTAGAGTGAGCTTTTAAACAGCCTATGAATGCATTTTTTAAAACTGCAGGGGGCAAAACAGGGGGAGGGGCAACTTGGATTCATCATATCTGCCATTCTAGCTGCACACCTGACCATCAGAGCTTTAATGTGAGTGTGAGTCCGTTTGTTTGTGTTGTGGTCCGAAAACCAAAAGTAAATCTCATCAAATGTGGAAGTATGGTTTTTGATTAGATTTGTTTGAGAGTGGCGTCTCCATGGCAACACAAGCAAATATAGCCAACTTAACCTTCAACTCAGACCCTCCGTCCATTTCAATCATGGAAAACAGACTCAAACAGAAAATCACTCGAAGAAAATAAGTAGCATCCCTCTAAATTCTGTAAAACTTCAGGTCAAAGAAGCTGATGAAGAAAATTGGTTAAAGGTTATTTTCTTCATAAACGATCTCATGATAAAAGCAGAAGAGGAAAAACAAGTAACAAGTACTGTGAGTGCATCCAAAGCTTGATTCTTCTTCTTCCTCCTGCACCAAAAACTATTAAAAACACATCGGCGATACACAGGATAGCGAGTTCCTTCACTCCCATGAACACACACACAAACACACACACACACACACACACACACACACACACACACACACACACACACACACACACACACATACACACACACTGTAATTTATTTTGACTTAATCCGACACACACCGTCCCACTGCCAGAAATACTCACTAGGAAACCAAATGTGGATTAATCCCAGGCTGAAAAAAGAAAAAAAAAAAGCACTATTTCATCCTGGTTGAGTAACATCAGGCCGAGCAGTTTTAGAAACACTTTTAAAAAAAGGTAAATACATATTTGTGACGTGTTTTTTAAAGATTGAAGATATTGGGTGACAGGCAGAGTAGGTAAGTCAGAAAGTGCTGAGAGAGTTTTGGGTGTTTCTTAACCCTCACATAAGGAAGAAGGAAGAAGGAAGGAAAGGAGGGAGGGAGGAAGGAAGGAAGGAAGGAAGGAAAGGGAGGGAGGAAGGAAGGAAGGGAGGAAAGGAAAGGAGGGAGGAAGGAAGGGGGGAAAGGAAAGAAGGAAGGAAGGAAGAAAGGACGGAAGGAGGAAGGTAGGAGGGAGGGAGGGAGGGAGAAAGGAAAAGAGGAAGGAAGGAAGGATAAAAGAGGCAGAGGAAGGAGGGAAAGACAAAAGAAAAAGGGAAAGAAAGTGTAGTATATGCAGGATACTAAGGGGGGAAAAGGTGGAAATAGGTCCTTAAATTTGGGGTGTTTCATGAGAAAAGAGAGTATCATTAGCTTCATCTTTAGCAGAGCAAATAAGCCAATGGGAATAACAGCCACTAATGAAAGAAAATAAGGATAAAAGAGACAGAGGAAGGAGGGAAGGACAAAAGAAAAAAGGAAAGAAAGTGTGTAGTGTATGCAGGATTGTGAAGGGGAAAAGGGATGTGAAGGGAAGAGCAAGAAATGTAGAGAAAAAAAGGACAAGGGACAGAAAGAAAAGCGCCTGCAGAGAGGAAGAGAGGAAGAGAGGAAGGGATGATGATATCCCGACCTGAACCTGCACAGACACGGACACACATCGCTGCATTGAAACTGCCGGCTGCTGCAGATCCTCGTCACGCAGGACCAAATCCACATTTTCCCTCCCGCAGAAGCAGAATCGATCCTCGTCACAGCCGAGGAGGGAGGGAGGGAGGGAAGGAGAGATGGAGGGATGGAGGGATGAAGGAAGATGGACAGATAGAGAAGAGGATGACTGAGGGAAGCACAATAGGAAGGATAGAGGAAACCCTTGTGATGAGATCTGTAGATAGAGAAGAGTCTCACACACAATATTCATTGCATCTTTTTTAAAGCTTATCACCTGACTGGTTACATGCCACTCTCCTGTTGTCCTCAAGTCAAGTAAGGAAGGGAGGAAAAAGGAAGGAAAGGAAAAGAGGAAGGAGGGAGGAAAGGAAAGAAGGAAGAGAGGAAAGAAAGGAAGGGAAGGAAGGAAGGGAGAAAGAAGGAAGGAAGGAAAAGAGGAAGGAGGGAGGAAAGGAAAGAAGGAAGAGAGGAAAGAAAGGAAGGGAGGAAGAGAAGGAAGGAAGGAAGGAAGGTAGGAGGGAGGGAGGAAAGAGAGAGAGAAAGAGGGAGGGTGGGAGGAAGGACAGATGGAAGGAAGGAAGGAAAGAAGGAACAGTCAAAACAGACGGGGTCAATTTAACCCGGGAGGACGACACAAATCAGATCATAATTTGACTCTATACGTAATTTCGGGACCACACATGATTCATGAATACCTCATCAGTCATTAATAAACTGGTGATTCATCCTTAAATGAAGCTTTCAGAGAGCAGAGAGAGTGTAGTCTTAAGTTTTTATGCTTTTTGTTAATAGAGAAAAAATACTTAAAATCACACTTTATAACAGAGGGGAACATAAAGCTTTCAATGAACAGTAATTTTGAATAAATACGAGTCAAACACTGAACAAAAATGTGTATCAGCTGCACAAAATCACTTTTAGAAAGTTGAATTATGTCCATGTTTGTATATTCTGGGATAAATCATCACATTTCTGGCTAATAAGAAACATTTTTAAGGTGATTTTTTTCTTCTCTTAAATGTAAAAATGAGACTAAATAGACCCTGAACAGAACTAACCAGAACCAAAACTCTTTGTATTTCTTGGCATTGCTCCTTTATATCATGATTCTATGACTGAATTACTGCTACTACTTCCTATCTGGGATTCTCTGCTGCCTTTTCTGAGATTTCTACCATTTTTTCCCTCCTGATTTCCAAGTTATTAGAGTTCTTCATTATGCAAATTGTGTCACATGCTGTAGGCCTGCTGTAGTGTGTATGAGAGGAATAAAAGCGATCTTGATCTGTGGTGTGATCTAAACTCTGTCACCGCCAGAGTTTAGATGTCATAGTCGGAGCAACACGTCAATCAAACAGTGAACTCTGTTTAACGTGTGGAAGTTGAGAGTTGTCCTGTTGACGACCACAGTCAGTGTTGTCTCTGTGTGATCTCTCGGGAGGTGGATTAGAAACACACACACACACACACACACACACACACATACACACACACACACACACACACACACACACACACACACAAAACAACAAAGTACTGAAATAATTGGATTTATCTGCTTTTTATCAAAGCAGAAAATCCATTTAAAAGCTCAAGAGGCGAAACACAGAGCGAGCAGGAAGCCGTGGACGTAGATCTCGATGCAGTGATGGTGCAGTGTGTGGCTCTGGACCCACAGTATCCCTTCATCCTCGTCACACACACACACACACACACACACACACACACACTCACACACACTCTGTGCTGCTGGGGCCGGAGCACAGTGATAGATGGAGTCGGTAGAATGGCGCAGTGCTTGTTGAAGTCCCGGCGGTACACGGCTTTATTCCTGTTTCAGCGCTCTCACTGCTCACTCTCTCTTTCTGCTTCTCACACACACACACACACACACACACACACACACACACACACACACACACTCCGACAGGCACGCAACCCCCTTCATTCTCTCTCTCTCTCTCACTTCATCACTCCCTCTCATTCATTTTCTGCCTCTCTTACTTCCTCTTTTAAAAAGCACACGTGCTCACATGCCAACTTAATTCACTCTTCATGTCTCTCTCTCTCTCTCTCTCTCTCTCTCTCTCTCTCTCTCTCTCTCTCTCTCTCTCTCAGTCAAACACACACATTTGAACCTCAAACACACTTGATCGCCCCTCGCTAATTCCCTCAAACACACACACACACACACACACACTCCCAGAAGAATTGAGAAAGATGTTTTTTTTTTCTTTCTTTTTACTCTTTATTGAAAATTGCATCACATATTGGACAAAGACATCTACATCCCATAACTCTTACATCATTTTCAGGTCAAACTTGATTCATTTTAACATTTGATAACAGTAAAACACCCTTAAATTGTCCTTAAGTGACCCAGAATATACAAAAAATGACATAATATACCTTTTTTTTGCACAGCTGAAACACATCTTTGCACATAGATAGTGTTCTAGGTGAAGTTTATAGTGTGATTGTGAATGTTTGTACTCCCTAAACAAATAATATAAAACCTAAATGCACTCCCTCTGCTCTCTGAAAGCTTCATTAAGGATTAATTAGCTGTTCATTAATGACTGATGAGGTGAATGTGTGAATGCAAAATAGGTAGATTGGTATAGGGATTAATTATGAGAGGACACTGTGAATGCTAAAATAAGAAAAAAACAAGTCCATTTATCTTACTTTAATCTAATTACTTAAGCAAATCAATTAATTATACTTATTTTGTATTATAGATAAGTTTAAGAGACTTTTGAGATTTTCATGAATAAGTCAAAAGAGGATTTTTTTTTTTTTGGCCATTTTGGAGATGAAAGATAATCCTGCAGTTTCTGTTTTACCAAAGCAGTCATAAAACAACACTTTATAGTTTCTGTTTATGTTCTACCCTGAGAATATAGAGTTTGTGCCATGAAATGTTGTCCTCATAGACTTGTATGTAAAGATGGATGTAGCGTCTGTGGGTTTGCATCTGATTCAGTTTGAAGCCCAGAGTTGCACCATCTTCTCTGTTTGGAGCCAGAACTAGGTCTGTCACAATGATTATGTAATTATTAACATCATATACATATGGCCTCATCATATGATATATAGACATGACCTATGATCATTTTTTTAAGAGGCTATTCATGTCACATTGGCTCCATTCCTCACTGTGCACATCCTGAGTGGAAACTGCAGAAGTATTAAAGATAAATAACTCCCCACCCATAATGGCAGTCTGTGTTTTTACAGAAGGGTAGCACCCACTCTCTAATCCCACCCCTCACCCGGCTATTATATTATCATTATGATAATATGAATATGAAATGATCCTCAAATGACAATAATATTGTTTATCGGGATTATTTCTGAGACAATATATCATCCCATAAAAGTAGTTAGTAGTTATCATGACAGGTCTAGTCTAGTCAGGACCTTTCAAAATAAGAGTGCAGGTTGTTCCTCTCACACTCTGTAAACTGGGACAGGGCAGGTATTATAATCATTAAACTTAGGTTGCTTTGTCACTGGAATAGAGAAGAGGGGAACTTCTTCTTCTTCCACCTGAGTGAAAACTACACCACACAAATATTGGAGCAACACCACATTTATACAGTCTTGGGGTTTGTGGTTTTACTGTGGTGCTCCTATCAAATAAATATTTGACAAGAAGGCGTCCCATATGAGCAGCACACACGAGGCAGGCACGGAGCTGTTGAACATTTCATTCTCCAAATGAGACGAGACAGCACAGAATGAGAAGATGAGCCCCGATGAGAGAGGGAGGGAGAGGGAGAGAGAGAGAGAGTTGTGTTTTTCTAGTTACACAGAGGACCAGCAAAGTATCATCATACATTTTAAAGTTATACATTTGGTCTAGTTTGCTTGCACAACTCAAACAAACGTAGAAGTGAACCGAGACCCATGTTTTCTCAGGACCAGAGTTCAAATGAGCTTTCACACTTCCCCAAAACATAGTGGACTATCAGAGATAAGGGTTCCTTTAAATCGGACCAAACAGCTCTGGTGTAAAAGCAACCTTACTGTAATATAAAGACAACATAACATCTAATAGCGACTTAATATAATAAAATAGAAAATAGAATAGACCTTTATTGTTCACCATGCTGCAATCATAGACTGTATAAAAGAAATGGACGTAACGTCCGTGACATCACCCATTGGTTTGTGGACTGCTGCTCGGAAGCCAATAGTTTCGAATCTGGGCAGCGCCATCTTGAAAATTTCAGGTGCATGCTGGGAAAAATAAAAACACGGATTCTACTTATATGGGCATGAGGCGGGGCCATGGGCAGAGCGGGGAGGTTGCTAAGGATGCGAGGGCTGGATCTCGAGGACATTGGTCAATCAACCTGTCAATCAGGACGTAGCCACGCCCGTAATGCATACCCTGCTTTATCGTCAAATATAAAATCAGGGAGGCCAAAATGTCCCAAATGAACATCATACTGCATTGAAGAAGGCTTTAAACTAGCGATTGAGACCATAAACACATTTTGAAAACGTTTACTGAGGTTAGAAATCAAGTGAGAAGTTGGTGAATTCTCCATTGACTTGTATAGAGTCGGTCGCCCCCCCGGTGGCCTTTTGATAGAATGCAGTTTTAAGTTACTTCCTCGTTGGCCTCATTTCAGAGGACCGGAGCTCCCTGCCTGGGTGCAACACTGTCTTTGGCTCATCAATAACAGACGTACAACATACAGAAATTACATAAGATGATTGAATCCATAAATCCATAAAATACATGATATAGTATAAAATACAAGTGCATATCAGTTCCTGTGTGCGTATTGATCATGTGGAAGTGTTTAGAATATGAATTGCACTTGGGATAAAAGACTTCCTGGTTGCTAAAGGAACTCAGTAGCGCCTCCCAGAGCTCAAAGGCTCAAACTGACCAGAGAGAGCGAGGATGAGAGGATGAGAGCTGTCAGCGACGATGCTCCTCACTTCCTCTTTCTTCATCCTCTTGAGGTTTGAAGTAGTATTTCTAGAGAGATGTTGACGCTTCGGAGCAGTTGATGGCATCCAGGTCATGGTTTAATGTTCGATTAGCAACCTGAGATGCTCCAGATGTTATTTCAGCTAATCTCTATAAGCAGATTTATGGTTAAGATAATAAAAAGCTAAATCATTGTCACCTCTTTCGCTCTCCACTCGGACTATTTACCTGCATTCAATCAAAGCCCGCTCAAATGTGATTGGTTTATACTATTTCGGACTACAAATGCTACCAAAGTCTCTTCCTGTTATTCTACATTCATTCATATGCAGATTTGTGTTTATAGAGATCACTTCCATGTTGGCTTCAAGCCTCGAGCCGTACTAGCTGCTGCTTGGTTCTACTGTAGCTCTTACAGTAGTTACACAGAGCTCTCAGTCTCTTTATCCTTCTCACACAGAAAGCTCAATCACTTTATTTCCCTTTGTCATCCCTCTCTCTCTCTCTCTTTCTCTCTCTCTTTCTCATACACGCACACACACTTTTATCTCGCCGCTCAATCATTCTCTCTTTCGCCCTCCCTATAAAGACAGCTGAGCACCATGAACAGGCTTTACAGTGTTACTTAAAGTATTATTTCCAGCTTTATCCCTCTCTCTCTCTCTCTCACTTTCTCTTCATCTCTCTCTCCCTCCTCCTCCTCCTCCTCCTCCTCCTATACAATAGGAAAGTTGTGACTGTATGTAGTTCACATCACTGGATGTTCAGTGGCTTTAAAGGGAAAAGGACATTTTGCTTTCAGATGCAACTCACCAGAAATAGTTGATACCTTCTCTCTTAACCCTCCTGTTGTCCTCGAGTCAAGGAAGGGAGGAAGGAAGGAAGGGAGGGAGGGAGGGAGGGAGGGAGGAATAAAGGAAGGAAGGAAGGGAGGAAGGAAGGAAGAAAGAAGGAAGGAAAGGAGGGAGGGAGGAAGGGAGGAAGGAAGAAGTAAGGAAAAGAGGGAGGAAGGAATGGAGGAAGGGAGGGAGGGAGGAAGGAAGAAGTAAGGAAAGGAGGAAGGAAGAAGAAGGAAGGGAGGGAGGAAGGAAGGAAGGAAAGGAGGGAGGAAGGAAGGAAGGAAGGAAGGAAGGAAGGCAGGCAGGCAGGAAGGAAGGGAGGAAGAAGGAAGAATGAAGGAAAGAAGGGAGGAAGGAATGGAGGAAAGGAACTAAGGAAGGGAAGAAGGAAGGGAGGAAGGAAGGAAGGAAAGGAGGAAGGAAGAAGGGAGGAAAGAAGGAACAGTGAAAACAGACCCTAACCCTTAATTTGACCCGGGAGGATGATGCCAAGGTTAAAGAAACATTCTGTGTAAAAAAGAATAAGACAATAAATAAATATGAGATGTCTGCATGCTTCCAGTATTATTGTGTAGTTATAGAGTTCTTGTTAGGGTTAGGTAAGGCAGATGAAGACACAGTATAGGGCTGTAAAACTAGGTTAGAGTTGATGGTTGGGAATAGTGACTGACTTTGATACCGAAAACTATGATTCACATCCTGTTTGTACCAACCAAGGTGGTGTCAGAGTTTCTTTCTTTCTTGTTTTAGTTAAAAAGTATCAGGCATTGTGTCTAGTGATGAACCTACTGATAACTGTCAGTGTCTCTGCAGCTCACCCTCGGCTTTACGGAGCTTTATAGTGAGTTTCAGCTCATTGTTTAGATCTCCAGCTGTAATTTTGCTGTTTTGGTTCACACTCAGTGCTCTCATAGTGTTCTTTTGAGCCATAAAAAGCTCTAAAAAGCAACTCTCCACTACCTGCTCAGCACTAAACCACAAACAGACACAGTTAGCTGTAGACTAGCTAGTGAATATAGTGAAGCATTTAGCACCAAAAGAGCTAGATATTTCCCTCAGGAGTTGGTTAGAGAGTAAAAACAGAGCTAGAAGAGAGTGAATATTGGGCTTATATTCAGCAGGTGGACAGAAACACGACTCCTAAGGAATGATAATGTTGTCTTTGACTGCTGGATGTGGAAATAAGCAACAGTTTGCTAACACGTTCAACATATCAGTGTAAAAGAGAGATGATGATATGTCAACATAGTGTTAACCCTCCTGTTGTCCTCAGTCAAGGGAGGAAGGAAAGAAGTAAGGAAGGAAAGTAGTAAGGAGGGAGGGAGAAAAGAAGTAAGGACAGAGGGAAGGAAGGAAAGACGGAAGGAAGGAAGAAGGAAGGAAGAAAGGAGGGAGGAAGGAAGGAAAGGAGTAAGGAGGGAGGAAGAAAGTAAGTAAGGACAGAGGGAAGGGAGGAAGGAAGGAAAGGAGTAAGGAGGGAGGGAGGAAGGAAAGAAGCAAGGAAGGATGGAAGGAAGTGAGGAAAGAAGTATAGAAGGAGGGGAAGAACGAAGGAAAAATTAAAGAAAGTACAGTCAAAAGAGACGGGGTCAGTTTGACCCGGGAGGACGACAGGAGGGACAAATGGCCAAAAACTCTTTCACTGCAGCTTTTAACTATAGCAGCAATTACAGATTTATTGATTTATAATGATTAAACAATGGATTTAGTGATTTCAAACCATAAAGAAAACAAAAGTGAGTGTCAATAAACTTTAAAAAGTAAGATACCATACCTTCTCTTATATCTGGAGCTGTAAATCTGGATCTTATGCTTTTTAAAATCTTAGTATAAGCTGAGTCACTCTTACAATACTGGTCCAAGTTTTGTTTCTGTGCTTCCTGTAGTTACTTGAATATGATTTCCAGCAGGCTGAATAAATAAAATATCACAGCATCAGTATTTTTTTTTTTTTTTTTTTTTTACATACAATCTCACATGATGCAGTTTTTTAATAAACCACATTTAATTGCATGAGTGCGTCTGAAACCATCAAACCTCTAGATCCGGGGTGAAGAAGGTTTACTGTTGAAAATTGATTTGACATCCCACCGAGCTGGATGCTGATGTGGCTTATTCTGTAGCCACACAGTAAAAAAAAAAAAAACAACAGCATCTTCTCCTCTTCTTCTTCTTCTTCTTCTTCTCTCTCCTCTCAGTGCAGTGTTTGTCTGAGCGGAGCAGATGTGCTGCCATAATGTGCGAGACTCCATAACCTCCCCATCCTACCTGAGCAGCATCCAGGGAGCCAGCAGGGTGTTATGACAGGCGTTGAATTACAATATGGCTGCTGCTGTTTTTCTGTGGTTATTGCAGTTGTTGTTAGAAGAAGAAGAAGAAGAGGAAGAAGAAGAAGAGTATAGGAAAAGAGGAGGAAGATTGCAGTCTTTCATGCGTGGTTTACTGCCTGAGTTTAATACATGCTGAAATGAGTGTGGTATTGTGTAAGTACAGCATTTCCTCTGCTAATGGTTTCATAGCAGCGTGGCGGCGGCGGATGGTAATTTCAGGGTAGCACTTAACAGTCCAACGGCCTTATGTTGGAATATTAAACCACGAGTACGACCCTACAGACATCGTAGGAGTCCCACTTTTTCTTTTTTTTTTCTTTTTTTTTTTTTAACTGCACATATGCCGACGTCCTGCAGCATTTTTCCGCCCGTCGTCAGGAGGAAGAGGAAGAGGAAAGCATTCAGTAACGGGGAGCTCAGCCTCAATGTCAACAGAGAAACAGTTTTTTTAATAAACCCATGACTCAATTTAGTCATCCATTCTCTCTCCGATTGTAAATTAATCCCTGAAATTAATCATTTCTGCTCTCAAATTACTTTTCCTTCATTTGAATCCTAGAATGCAGCACAGACCACCTCCCCAACCCCCCCAACCCCCTCCCTCAACCCCCCTACTCCGCTTAATGTTCATTCATCTGCAGCCATGAAGAATCTCTGACCCATGAAGCTGAACATTTATGGAGCGGATGACATGTGCAACCTTTTTTTTTTTTTTTTTTTTTTTTTCCCCCACCGCCCCAATGAAACAATCTATTCTTCCATTAAATGCTTTCAAAGAATCAAAATTAAACAATGTCGTATTTAACTGGGAAAATTCAGTCCAACATGATGAATGATTGCATATGATGGACAAACTGAGCTCATTTAGAAGACTTTAAATTAACTTCATACTTAATGAATGTTATATGGATTATACAATGTAGTTAACCACCATTTAAAACAAGATTGGATAAATACTAGTAGTTTAATACAATATACTACACCACAACTAAATAATTATAATATTTCCTGGTTACCTAATGTAAGAGATTTGGAGAAACATCTGATTTATATAAATTATGAAATACAAAAATCTACACACAAATGACTTTCTAGATACTTTACTCTAACTCTTCAGTTATCTATGTGAAAGAAGGAAGGAAGGAAAGTAGTAAGGAGGGAGGGAGAAAGGAAATAAGGACAGAGGGAAGGGAGGGGAGGAAGGAAGGAAAGGAGTAAGGAGGGAAGAAGGAAGAAAACAAGTAAGGAAGGAAGGAAGGGAGTAAGGAGGGAGGGAGAAAAGTAGTAAGGAAGGAAGAAAGGAAGGAAAGGAGTAAGGAGGGAGGGAGGAAGGAAGGAAAGAAGGAAGGAAGGAAGGAAATGAGTGAGGAGAGAGGGAGAAAGGAAGTAAGGACAGAGGGAAGGGAGGAAGGAAGGAAATGAGTAAGGAGGGAGGAAGGAAGAAAAAAAGGAAGAAAGGAGGGAGGGAGGAAGGAAGGAAAGGAGTAAGGAGGGAGGGAGGAAAGTAGTAAGGAGGAAAAAGGAAAGAAATGAGTAAGGAGGGAGGGAGGACGGAAGGAAAGAAGCAAGGAAGGATGGAAGGAAGTGAGGAAAGAAGTATAGAAGGAGGGTAAGAACAAAGGAAAAACATATGCCTCATATACTGTATATATACAATACCAGTCGAAAGTTTGGACACACTTTCTCATTGATGTGAATGGGAAAGTGTGTCCAAACTATTGACTTGTACTGTACATATATCCAAAATGTAATTATGGGATCAGAAAGGGATAGGGATAAAATTAGCATTTTTTAGGGAAGCTTTAAAACCAATTTGAGAGAAGGAATGATATATAGTAGTAGTAGTATAATTAATAGTTCAAGAGATTTATAGTTTGAGAGAAAAGTAGAGGAAATTGTGAAGGAAGCTATTTAAATTCTGTGTGCCTGCATACTTTAGGAAGAAAAAACTAAATTAACGTAATACTGTTTCTACCAAGCGATTAAAAAAAAAAGACCTGCTAGATAGATAGATATAAAAAGCTGATTGAAAGTTGTTTACATTAATGCACAAACCGGTTTTATTAGTATGCTGCTCAGAAAGAGATGCAGGATAGATGAATTGTAAATGCATATTTTTAATGCTTCAGGATGGAAGTGGAAGAGTTTCCTGAAGGAGAAAATAAAGAACTAAAGTTGAAGAGTTGAGCAACATCACAACAGTTAGCTTTGTAAAAACATGTGATTTGTGTTGCAGAAATATTCATAATTATCTTCGTCCTTAGTGACTTTTGCCCTTTGTGAGCCGTCGTCAAACTGCAGGTGGGTTGATGACTAATGATGGCGGCGTTGGCTCACACTCTCTCCTCTCTATTCCCTCGCCCCCCCCTCACCCCCCTCCCCCTTCTCCATCGACAGACACTCCTCATCTCGGGCGCCATTTCGGGTTATTTATCACATTGTGGCGCAGAAGAAAAGGCGACTCATTCATGAAAAACGTAAAGGTCAAGCTCATTTGTTTCATGTGAGATATTCACATAATAAACAGTGATAAACAGCGACGGGGGCTCGTTGCCACGTGACTCTTATTTTCACACGTACACACTTGCTCATGCAGCACGGCGCCTGATTACTGCTTTAAATGCCACCCGCTGGGGCTGCTGGCACGGCCGCACCTCGTCCCTGAGATGTATTTCTGCTACGCCACGCCGCTTAATGATGGCTCCAGCCTGGCCGAAGTGGCCGAGCTCCATATTCTGAGAATAATTGACAATTAGGGGGATGGAGGGGTAAGCTAAATGCCACCCCACGCTGAATAAAGAGACTCCATCTCAGAAACGGGATGGAGAACAGGGTGGATAGGGTTATATAATAAAGCTCTGAGGGAACAGCGGTTAATATCCTCTACCTGGATCGATTCGACTGCACATACCGACATGAGAGAGAGAGGAAATTTGACTTTCAATGCCTTTATTTCATTTCAGTAAACATGTTATATAAAACTGAGAGATGTTATAGAATATAGAGGATATGATTTAAACAACATTCAAGAGAGAAATAATGAAGAGATGTTGTGTGTGTGTGAAGCTCCACCTACCACACACACACATGTTCATATAATAGTTGGAGGAATTTGCTTTATTAGATAGATATGTGTTGGTTTTGGTCTTGTCACCCAATGGTGCAGCTCCCCTCGGCTTTACAGAGCTTTATAGTGAGTTTTAGCTCTCAAAGCGTCGTTTTTGGCTGCAACATGCTGCTATTTTGTTCTGAAAATCCACTGTGTACTTCCTGTTCAGCACCAAACAGCAAACAGACACTAAGCTGTAGACTAGCTGGTGAACATAGTGGAGCATTCAGCAGCTAAAAGAAGTCAGATTATATAGAAGTCCATGATAAAATGACCATACTTATATTTTTTCCCTTAGTTAAACAGTTTCTTGATGAGTTTATAGTCTCAGCACTTGTTTAAAGTCTTCTTCAATACAGCATGATGTTCATTGTGTAGATTCTGGCTCCATTTAGAGTAAAATAGATGATAAAGCAGCGTATGATTAAAGGGCGTGGCTACCTAGTGATTGACTGTAATTGGACCTTTTGGAGCTTTTCCCCAGCTACACACTCTTATCCAAATATGGTCACATCTCATCACTTCTGGTGAATACAAGATGGCAACAGTCAAAATGCTGAACTTCAAAATTATTTTTATGCAGTCTATGCTGTAGACTAGCTGGTGAACATAGTGGAGCATTAAGCAGCTAAAGAGCCAGATATTTCCCTCAGGAGTTGGTAGAGAGTAAAAGCAGAGCTAAAAGAGAGAGAATATTGGACTTATATTCAGCAGGTGGACAGAAACACGACTACAAATGAATGCATATTGCAAAAACACCATACATTTGTTACCTTATCAAACTCTTTTAGGGAAGTTGGGTCAACAAAGATTTTGACTCAGGAACGCATGGTTTGTGTCTGGTCTTCTTCTAACAGTCAAAGTTGGTTTTATTGAAGGATTGAGGATTTTCCTAAACATGGTCACAATCTTTCTCTTAACCAAATAGTTTTGTTTGTATCAGTATAACGATGGGAGATAAGAGAGAAATCTCTTTAGTCATTTGGAGGAAAAATCTCTGCACTTTGAAACGTGTTCTCATCATATACTCTTCAAATTAGTCTCTACAAAGATAGAGTTACAGGAATGCACACACACACACACACACACACACACACACACACACACACACACACACACACACAGAGTCAGTCAGTCAGTCAGCCCTGTTGGAGATGTATTGATCTTCCTCTTTCAGTTACACATCGGAGGCTGAAGGTCTTAAAGCTGCCTGTTGGGGGTTCGTTTCCTCGCTGCGGTCGGGCTTTAACCCCCAGTCGGCTCCGATTCCAGCTGGATGAAACCTTTTATATCCACAACTGAACATCTGAATCTCTCGATCACATAAGTAGGAAAAAAAAAGAAAAAAATCAGAAGCTTCCACTGAGTCAAAAGTTAAGCATTTGACTCCAGGAATCTACCATCCTGGCTGTGCAGAAGAGTTTTTGTGGAACCAAGCTTTCTATTATAGATTTCATTACTTCGTCCATTTTAAAAGAAACTGAAACATATCTATAAACAATTTATATAAACAGATTTTACCTTAAATACTATTTTATTCCCCTTTTTTTGTGTTAACCAACATGTTTCAAGTAGCTTTATTGTGAAGCATTCATAACAAAGATAGCTGGACAAGGTGTCGTTACACTTCTTTTCATATACAATAAATCTTTAACTTAATACAGCAGTATAAAAAGAGTGATTTAACAACTCAGATAAATAAATATGAGTATAATACAGTACGTTTTAAAGTACAATAGAATGAGGAAAGAGAATGAGTGGATGATAAAATGAATGATACTTGTGTTCACCAATATATTTAAGAGATAAACTAAGAAAGTAAAAAGGAAATCAATGAATTTTCCCAGCATCAAAAAACCATGCTCAAACACTACAGTTGATTTGGGCTTTTTATATTTAATACATACATAAAAGCTTTTTCCAAATATTCCCTAAAGAGCGACTTCCCCCCTGGACTTTCCTCCTTTTTCACACCTTATCATCTCTCCTTTGAAGGCTCTGTGAGTTAGAAATGTATACATCCAGCTTGCACAGGCCTCGACTTTGAAACATGCACCACAGCCCCTCTATCCTCTGTTCATCTATCCGTCTGTCTGTCTTCCTACTGTATCTCTCCATCTCCCTGTGTTAGACTAAAGAGCGAGCAGCAGCTCAATGACCTTCAGCTGCCTCCCAGCTTTATACCCGGTCATCACTCCACACATCCATCTGCCTGTTTATAGATCTTCTATTTTCAGAAACATCCTTTTTTTTAGTGTTTTAAAGTCCGTGTAAAGTAAGAATAAATATGTGCTCTGAGTTTGATATACCAAAGAAAAGTGTGTTGTTAACCACCCTGCCAAATTTGAATGATTAAAAAAATCGCCAAATATATGAAATTAGGCTTCAAAGTTGTGTAAAAATCAGCCTCTTTCTCTGCTCCCAAACGCTGTGGGCGTGGTCACCGAGTCCGCTGAAACCCCGCCCTCTACCAAGTGTTACCTGTCAATCAAAGTCACCACCTCTACCAGAAACATGGACACTCCATCTGAGAGCTTTCTGCTGCTAGCTCGGCAGCTAACTCGGCTGCTAGCTCGGCGGCTAATTCAGCTAACTGTAGACTGTAGTAGTAGTAGTGTGTGCTGAATGTATTTATACCTCTACAGCAGCAGGGGCGGGTTTATGCTAATCACTAAATCCTGAACACAGAAATCTTGAAACACAGTTTGTGAAGCCTAGCTCCACAATTCAAATCTAAATGGTTGAAATGCTTTTTACACCTTTTTTAGAAATACATTTATGACCTATTTAATGTGTTTAGAAGAAAATGTCTGAATTCACTTTACACGGTCTTTAACTATTCCTTTATGCCTTTTTATTTTGTAAAAGCAACCATATTTTTGTAGCACTTACAGGAACAAACCTCACAGAGTGATTTGCCAGTCAAAAAACCGTGCAGACAAGACTCCAAGAACAAGTAGGACATGAGAATAAAGAGTAGAAAAAGGCTAAAAGCTGGGTTGACTGTGCTCTAGTCTTCAAGGCTGAGGAGGATCTGAGGCAAGCACACACACACACAGGCGGGAAAACAATCTCAGATATAGCTCGAGGCCACAACTCGCCGTGATCAGTAAAGTCTCTTCACATTCACATAAAGCAGAAAATGACATATGGATGAAGACCCTTAACCAGCTGCTCATCCAACCGAAAAAATCCTGTCCATCACTCCATCTCTACATCTGCCGGTATCCGTCGATCCATTCCTCCGCGTGGAGTTACAGCATCTTTGAGTCAGCAGTGCAATGACCCTTGACGAGCCTTTTTTTCCCCCCCTACTTCCCTCAACGCTCCTCTTCCTCTGTCTTTTTTTTTTTTTTTTCAAAGGGAACATCTCCCCACAGATCGTCTTAACATCCCTCTGTTTCGAGATGTTTCAAGGATTTATGCTTTATAAGTTTGTTGTAATTAAATTTCTTCACCAGATCAATTTCTTGCCTCGTCTGCTTCAGAGATTTTCAACCTCCAGAGGATTCGGCTGTGATAGACGAAGGTGTAGAAAGCAGCAGAGGCAGAGATAGTATTATATGAGGGGGGGGGGGGGGGGGTTGAGAGATTGTACAAGTTGAGAAAAAGCAACACTTGCGATTTGTGTGGCTTGTTGCTTTGCATTGGGATCTATTTCCTGTCCTCGAATTTTAAAAGATAGCTACAGAATTAAAATACACCAAAATATGGCATTGAATTAAGATTTGAAGTAAATTATCTTTCTTTTTACCAATTGATGCAGGTCTGAATAGTGTTTATAGTGTCCAATATGAGACAGTTTTGGAGTGAATAGATTAATAAATGCATTTATATTGCAGAAATCTCAAATTTCACACCAATTTATCCATTTGTCTCCTTCATTTTGTCTCCTTTCTTTCTTTAACCCTCCTTTTGTCCTCAGGTCAAGGAAGGAAGGAAAGACAGGAGGAAGGAAGGAAGGAAGGAAGGAAGGAAAGAAAGGAAGAAGGAAGGAAGGAAGGAAGGAAGGAAGGGAGTAAGGAAGGAAGTGAGGAAAGAAGTATGGAAGGAGGAAGGAAAAATTAAAGAAAGAGGGAGGAAGGAAGGAACAGTCCAACAGAGATGGGGTCAATTTGACCCGGGAGGACAACAGGAGGGTTAAATAAGTTGCTGCAAAACAGAGTGGAAGAAAGTTTTGTTACACATTTATCGGTTAAGAATTTGCTTGGAAAAACTTACAAATATAACTCCTAAAGATCAGTAACACCACATGAATCAAAACTCAACAGCTTAGAAAGACCTATGATTACATTTCTCCAGCAAGGACCTCTTATCACCGTGAGAATAATGTTCTGTCTCAGTTTGCGTGATATGATCTAGCACCTCAAAACACTTCGGTAGCATCTTTGGAAGGTCATTTATGATGCTTTTCATTTGATCCCCATATTATACATAAGCAGTATCATTCAGATAAAAGAAGTAGCGAAGGAGCAGCTGTAGAAATGTTCCCATCTGGTAAGCAAATTGGATAAAATTGCTGCTTTTCTGAAGAGTGAAAGTGCTCTAACCTCGGAAAGTGATGCATCCAGATGACCTTATGTTAGCCCGCGATGATGCATCTCAGAGGAAATGTCAGTCGGCAGTCATAGCAACAACAGCCCGACGTTTAAGTGACACAAGGGGCTTCATTGGTGGGGGTATTTATGCATTGAATGGTAATGCATGAACACCAGCTCTAGAGAAACAGATATGTACATTTGAAGCCTTAGTAGATGCTAAAATCCTGCACAATACTGTTTATACTAATCAGATACAGGATTTTACAAGTTTGGAAAGTTTCAAACCCTCTGTGTGTTTGCACCTCTTGGGATGAGCTTGTTCATTCTTCCAGCAGAGCGTTGATACGAATCCATCCGATGCCAGAGTGTGTTGCCCTTTAGAGACAAGTTCAGGCTGGATAGATGTAGAACAATGTGATTCTGACACCACAGAATATTGTTTGCATCCTTAACAGACAAACCTTAACTTTACAAGTCCCAGATAGGAAATCACTAAGGCCCATTTATGCTCAACGTTAAATACGGATACAGACGGAGCCTTCTGTCCATGCTCTGCGTTCATTTCGTCCGTATTTCTGCACGTTTCCATAAAGCTTACGGATACGGACCAAACAGAGCAGTACCACCGGAAACCATGGGGGGGGCAGTGTTGCTGTCACTACTCCATACGTAGCTCTAGTGAGACACGAAGAAGAAATAACAATGGAGGAACTTTTTGAGGAAAGGTTTTACAAGTTGGTTAGAAACTTTGAACATATGTTTTTTGTCTTTTATGCAAGAGGAACATTATCAACATCTCCTCCACAGTCGCCATGTTTGTTGTTGACTCTGTGCTGCCCCCTGGTGGATGTATTGGTTAACATCCATGCTAACGTAAAGGACGCATGGAAGTATGTGAGCAGTGACGGTAACATCGTTCGAAACGGACGTATACATTTGCATACGTCCGTTGAGCATAAATGGGCCCTTAGAGTAACTATTGGAAAGTCATGAAGAAAGAACTCAGAGTATTTTGTCTAACTTATCAAGTGAAACCTACTTTACCACTAAAACATGCCATCCACACTCAACTATGGATCTAATCATTTGGGGAAATGTCATAATTCAAAGATTCTTTATAATACTGACTGCATATTTATATTTGCAGGTATTTCTGGGTGTGTAATTGTGTGTTATCATGACTAGCTTGAACTTTAGATACAGCAGTGGAAATCTCAATGCATTGAAACTTAACCGAAGCAAAGAGGAATTTACCAGATGTCTTTTTGATCATTGGATGACATTACTGTAAATGTATTCTCAGTAATATTGCTTATATTTGTCACTACATATCTGTTCATCCTTTCTTATCTGTACATGCATCTAAAAACCGGAGATTCGACTTTTATCTTCCTCTGATCTGTGAGTCATGGTTTTGGCTCTTCCTCCCTTTTTAAAGCTTCTCCGTCTCCTTGCAGGACTACAGAGTGAACATCTTCTTGAGACAGCAGTGGAACGACCCTCGGTTGGCCTACAGCGAGTACCCCGACGACTCGCTGGACCTCGACCCCTCTATGTTGGACTCCATCTGGAAACCTGACTTGTTCTTTGCCAACGAGAAGGGGGCCAACTTCCACGAGGTTACCACGGACAACAAGCTGCTACGTATCTCTAAAAACGGCAACGTGCTTTACAGCATACGGTAAATTGAGGCAGTGTGAGGTTTTTATATTCCAACTGTGAGAAAGTCTGGTTATTAAACTGATTACTGCAGTTAATTTTACACGTTAAAAGCATTATTTCATTTGCTTTATCAAGTAAAAAACTGTGACTTAGTAGATCTTTTTACACTGAAACCTAATTTGTGATACAATGTTGGTGCCTTACTCTACGTATTCACAGTTTGACAGTATTTAAATAACATAATACATGACATAGTCTCTTGTTGCAGTTTCATAAAACAGGGAAATATTCTGATCCTGTTTGTTTGGCATTAAATTCAACAGATGATAGAAAATTTGATCATTCTCACCACTATGTTATGTTTTAATAGATTTAGCTGTGCATTTTTCATCATTCCTGTAACTTCTTAAGTCATATAATTATGTATCTTCATATGGACCTAATTTCAAGGTTTCAGATGAGGCAGACTGAGGCTTTATTTATTCTCTTACTGTCCATTTCTTGTCAGTTTGCCTTTTTGTTCAAGTAATCGACATCTGAATATCTCTAATGCTGGAAGTTTTACTGGAAGAGCTAAAATCCATACATGCAAACAATCAGTGACCATAAATGCATAAAGAAAGAAGAAGAAAACATGATATTTATTCCTACACAATATTAAGCACATTTTAGATACACTACTACAAAGTTCTTGCACTTATAGACCATATAGTATTAGCTCATAGATGAAAGCACCCAAAAAATGCTGCATACTGTCGATCACTTGTTCTCACTTTATTAACCCTCCTGTCATCCTTCCGGGTCAAATTGACCCTGTCTCTTTTGACTGTTCCTTCTTTAATTTTTCCTTCTTTCTTCCCCTCCTTCTATACTTTCTTTCCTTCCTCCCTTCCTTCCTCCCTCCCTCCCTCCTTATTCCTTTCTTCCTTCCTTACTACTTTCCTTCCTTCCTCCCTTCCTTCCTCTCTCCCTCCCTCCTTACTCCTTTCCTTCCTCCCTCCCTCCTTACTCCTTTCCTTCCTTCCTTCCCTCCTTTCCTTCCTTCCTTCCTTCCTTCTTTCCTTCTTTCCTTCCTTCCTTCCTCCCTCCTTCCTCCTTTCCTTCCTTCTTTCCTTCTTTCCTCCCTTCCTTGACTGAGGACAATAGGAGGGTTAAAGACATTTCAGTCCTCAAACCTTCATCAAATATAGCACAGATTTAAGTTGTTAAATAAAGTGCAAGTGATCAGACAGTCTGCAGACATTTTTGGTCCTTTTATAAAAATTCAATCAAAGTCACGACACACAAACCGAGGTAAAGATTCAACCATGCAAGATAAAAAGAAGAAATCACTTATCCTGAATCTGTGTAGCGTTAAAATGCAGACAGACATAACAGAAAAGAACTGGAGTGACTGTTGAGTTTTGAGATTAATCAGCAGCTGACCTGTCACACAAACATTAGATGAGTAATTGACGAGCTTAATTATCTCCTCCTAGACTCCTCTCACATTTGCATAGACTAATATCTATCAGTCAGACTGTTGGTTGGCAGGTGGGAACGCACCAACTACAGAAAGTCCAGCAGTAAATGTGTGTGGATGAAATGAAAGGAGAAAAACTCACTTTAAACACATTCAATCTTAAAGACACATTTAGATAGAAGAAGGATGATGAAAACCCGACGAAGTGCAGCAACAGAAATTGACAACATTTTTTACACCCGTAAAAAAAAAAGGAAGAAAGAGAGAAAAAAAAGCAGAGAGTCTCGATAGCGGTGAAACAAATCAGTCTTATCATCTATAAGATAAGATCAACCTTTGTGTCGTCCTCCCGGGTCAAATTGACCCTTTCTGTTCCTTTCCTCCATCCTCCCTTCTTTCCTTCCATCCTTCCTCCCTCCTTTCCTTCCTTCCTTCTTCCTCCCTTCCATCCTTCCTTCCCTCCTTCCTCCCTCTCTCCTTTCATTGCTTCTTCCTCCCCTCCATCCTTCCTTCCCTCCTCCCTCCTTTCCTTCCTTCTTCCTCCCTTCCATCCTTCCTTCCTCTCTCCTTTCCTTCCTTCTTCCCTCCTTTCCTTCCTTCTTCCTCCCTTCCTTCCTTCTTCCTCCCTTCCATCCTTTCTTCCTCCCTCCTTCTCTTCCTCCTCTCCTTCCTTCTTCCTTCCTTCCTTCCCTCCTTCCTCCCTCTCTCCTTTCCTTGCTTCTTCCTCCCCTCCATCCTTCTTTCCTCCCTCCTTTCCTTCCTTCTTCCTCCCTTCCTTTCTCCTTTCCATCCTTCCTTTCTTCATTCCTTCCTTCCTTCCTTCCCTCCCTCCTTTCCTTCCTTGACTCGAGGACAACAGGAGGGTTAAAAAAAAGTTCTGAGTCACGACAGAAGATGAAGGAGCAGAGTTATAAGTTTTGAGGTTATATTGAAACAATCAATTACAAAAACTATGATGGAAAAACAGCGAGCGACTCTCTCTCACTTCTACGTCTTGTTTATTGCATTCCAGAGACCTTCATCCTCTCGCTTTAGAGGGCTCTTATTGCATCAAAGTTGGAGGTTTTTATTTCCTCCTGAGCTGCACTCACTACTATTTTTTTTCTCTTTGTATCTCCAAGACATTCCCATTCAAGGCTCTCAGAGTTATAGCCGCCTTCAGCCGGCAAACCTTTTAGCCTGCCGGTGCCTCCTCCTCCACCTCCACCTCCTCCTCCTCCTCACTTTTATTGCCTCTGCTCTGGGGCGAATGAGAAAACGCCGCAGCAGCCATGGTAATCTACTCAGCCTGTTAGTATTCTAGCGGCGAGTCTGATCCGTTATCAACCTCAGTTTTCACCTTCCTGTCCGGCTGGAGGAGGAGTGAGATTGGCTCTTTTTTTTATAAATATCGTCAGAAAAAAAGGGATGAGCCCCGCACTCCTCCTTTCTGCCACTTTCATTTTTTAACTTGACAACATCTGAATGAATCCTCTCTTGATCAGTTTGATCTCGGAGGCGGCTCGGGATATTAAACCATCTCGAGGGAGGAGGGAGGTGGATGGGAGGAAGGGGAGGGGAGGGGAGGGGAGGGGGGGAGTTGGTCTTGTAAATGTTGTTTACTCCGTTTTTTTGATGTTTATCGCTCAACAGTCGAGCAGCGAGAGGAGAAGTCATGACCGATGACCGAGTCGCTGCCGAGATGAAAGTGAAGAGGTTTTTTTTTTTTTTTTTGTTGAGATTGAACGACCAGATTCATATGTAGTCCAATCTCCTACTCCTAGAAATGCAATGCTTGTACTCAAGTGATATGTAGACCTGTTTGTGCATGCGTGGCACTATATCTATATACTATATATCCATCATCATTCTATGTGTTCTTCTAGGTGTTTTATTAAAAAGAAAGACTAATCATTCAGTTTGCACTAAAATTAAGAGGGTACGACATTAAAGTGCAATTCAAGAAAGTCATAATATCTTTAGCTGAGCATCATGCTTAGAGAAAGAAAAGTGGATTTTGTCTTTCACTTCCTCTGGAGACACAGGAGGGCTTCACTTCAAAGGATAAAACTGAACCTGTGAGACGGATCACTGCGCTGGGATTAAACAAAATGACATGTTGGCTCTAGAAACATCTCGACACAAGTTGAATGAGCTTTATTATAAGAGGGGTTGAGCCTTTTTGTAGTGGAAGGTACATCTCATGATCTCAATTAGCTCCTGAACTGGGCTGACTTAGACAAATATCATATATAGTATAGTTTAATATGAAGGTTTTCACTTATATTAAACCAGCAAACCCAGGCTGTGTTCAAAACCGCATACTTCTATACTACACACTAAAGGACCAGATAGTAAGCAGACCGTTTACACTAGTAAACTACACGATTACCCACAATGCATTTGGTTCCTACCCGAGCTGAAATCATCAGGCTGAAGCTGATTTCATTTTAGCTCTAACTCTGTAAATAAACCACTTTATCCACATTTCTAACCTTTTTAGGAAGAAAGTAAAGTAGCCCTTTAGATCCACAATGTGACGCTAATTTGTCCAAATAACACCTGTTTAAAGTTTTGTTCCTGAGAATTCAGAGACGCTCAAGTTAGCCGTAGCGAGTAACGCACTTCCTGTCATTTTCACAAAATAAAACACCTTTATTTATTTTTTTATTATTAAGAAAACCATAACGATATAATTGGTGCTTTTATTTTGAAAACAGGAAACGAACATACCCTCGCTGTAGCTAACTTGAAACCACAGAGGTGCTGTGACGTATTTTGGGTTTTTTCAGAAGTTGCGTTGCATCTTGGGTAATTTGAGTGTGAGTAGTCAACTCTTGATGCATACTCTGCATTTCTGGAGAATCTAGTAAACCATCCAGGAACTTCTCACATCCTCTAAATCACGTACTACGCAGTTGAAACACACTACATACTTCAAATGACGTCAGAGTTAGTACGAGTAGTAGGAAAGGATGCGGCTTCTAACAGACCCCAGATGCAGACATGAGGCTCTAACTCTTCCTGAGAAAAGTGGGACATCAGTGAAGGCAGAAAACATCATGTGTGTAAAAAGCGGTATTCAGCATCCTGTCAGCGGCTTGTAACAATGTGCAGATGCAGCAGAGTGTATGCGGTACATGAGGCGGACTGGACGTGCGTGTTGTAGCAGCGGGTGTCCTGTTAGAGCAGAACTGAAGGACTGAGTGTGTGCAGCCAAATCACGACAAACCTGCTGACGGCTACCAAACACAAGCTGGAGTCAAGCTATTTTTAGAAATTAGAAAGTAGTAGTAGAAAGTATTTAGTGACTTATAGATCATTTAGAGAACAATGGTGATGGTGGGTTTTCTTCATCAGCTATAATTATAAACTTTTACTATCTTAGATTTACTTTCAACTTATTAAAAAGCATCCAATACAAGGAAGTCCGTCCTGCCTTCCTCACTTCCTTCCTTCCTCACTTCCGTCCTTCCTTCCTTCTTTCCTTCCTCCATCCCCCATTCTTCCTTCTTTCCTCCTTCCCTCCTTCTTTCCTTTGTCCCTTCCTTCTCTCCTTCCTTCCCTCCTCTTTTCCTTCCTTCCTTCCTTCCTCCCTCCTTTCCTACCTCCTTCCTTCTTTCTTTCCTTCCTTCCTTCCTTCCTTCCTTCCTCCTTTCCTACCTTTCTCCCTCCCTACTCCTTTCCTTCCTTCCTTCCTTCCTTCCTCCTCGTCTCCCATCCTCCCTTCTCCTTTCCTTCCTTCTTTCCTTTCTCCCTTCCTCCCTACTCCTTTCCTTCCTTATTCCTCCCTTCCCTCCTTCCTTCCTTCCTTCCTTCCTCCCTTCCTTGACCTGAGGACAACAGGAGGGTTAAATGATGTATTTTTCTGCAGCTGATTTACACATAGAGGATGTTTAAAGGTGATCATTAAACCTGTAATTCAAATGTTTATGTTGCATACTTCACTTTCAGTAAATAAGAAATAATAATTATAGCTGGTATATTCTCACTTTAGAAAACATAAGATCGTAATATAGTGTGATTCTGCAATAGAGTAAAATCTAAAGAAAACATGAATGCAAAATTTGGTATAGACGCTAATTATAAAGGAATATGAACAGTATTTAAGGGTTAATATATATAATCTATTACTATAAAGCTTGATGTAAAGAAGTAACTCTAAAATATATATAAGTGATTTATTGATATATAATTATAAAGTCATTTTATTACTGACTTAATTGTAATTTATAAGTAAAAACTTTAAAAAATAATGGATACTAATATAGAGCTAAGACTTGATTTGCTGTTTTTTTTCTTTGTATATTTATTTATTATCATTTTTACAATTTACAAACTACACAATTTACTGATAATAATTGCTAAACTGCATGTGTGACAAGTGAAATGATATGTGGAAACAGAGATGATTACATCTTCTACAGTGGATCTAATTTTAAATAAACTGCTCCAAAAGGCAATTTATTCCATAACCACAAATATTGAGCTTTAATGGTTGTAATGCAGCAGTCATATTGTTCAAATGGTGTGATATCTCATTTTAAAATGAACGTCTTTAATTTCAGTAATGCATCATATCAGTTATTTAAAAAAAATGGCTTTTCCATTAATTTCTAGTTGACTTGTGCGGAGATACGTTCCCTCCGTGTGACAGCAGTAATTAATTTTGGTGCCTGAGACTCTGAAACTTAACTTGTCACCACGACGCGGGACCGGCTGCCCCGAACATTTTAATTTTCCGAGTTTCACGGATCAGCCTTGCATGAAACAAGATTCATTCCCACGTTGCTGCTACGCCTGCTCAAGCTACAGGTTTTCATCCTGTTAGTCCTCCAGCAGAGAAGAAGAGAGGGTCCAGGTTTTTATTCTGTTAGTCCTCCAGCAGAGAAGAAGAGAGGGTCCAGGTTTTCATTCTGTTAGTCCTCCAGCAGAGAAGAAGAGAGGGTCCAGGTTTTCATTCTGTTAGTCCTCCAGCAGAGAAGAAGAGAGGGTCCAGGTTTTCATCCTGTTAGTCCTCCAACAGAGAAGAAGAGAGGGTCCAGGTTTTCATTCTGTTAGTCCTCCAGCAGAGAAGAAGAGAGGGTCCAGGTTTGAAACTGTGGAAGGAAGGAAAGAAGGAATGAAGGAAGGAAGGAAGGACGGAAGGAAGGAAGGAAGTGAGAAAGGAAGGAAGGGAGGAAGGAAGGTAGGAAAGAAGGAAGGAAGGGACACAGAGTAAGGTATCATATCGTCTCATTTGGGAAGATCAGGGGAGTTTTTCTAGATATATGACAAATGATTATCAATTACCAAAGTTATTGTATATGAATTTTCTAGTGATCAACTTGTTACTTCATTAACTAATCTTTTAATCTATAGTGCAGCTAATCATATACATGTTTTCATCTAAACTTCATCACTAGTTTTATCGATTTGTTTGACTTTGTTGAGATTTTGCTCCTTTTTTCATTAAAATAATTAAACTATGTGCAAAATGAAATGTTAATGTATTGAAAATGTGCTGCTGGTAATGCTAATACTGAGTAGCTTTGAGGCTGCTGTTGAATCCGATCATTCCTGCAGACAAATAAATAGATAGAAAATCAAAAAAGAGAAGATGGATATTGATTTCAGACGAGTCTTCGAGTCCTGATCCAGCTGTGATCAGTGAGGTGGTCTGGCTCTGGATGCTTGAGTAACACTGATAAAGCTCCGGATAATCCTCTTAATACTAAGTGATACTGTATGTGTGTGTGTGTGTGTGTGTGTGTGTGTGTGTGTGTGTGTGTGTGTGTGTGTGTGTGTGTGTGTGTGTGTGTGTGTGTGTGTGTGTGTGTGTGTGTTTTGGCAGAATAACACTGATCCTGGCGTGTCCCATGGATCTGAAGAACTTCCCTATGGACGTCCAGACCTGTATAATGCAGCTGGAGAGCTGTGAGTACACACACACACACACACACACACACACTCACATACTCACACACTCATACACACACACACACACTCACACACACTCACTCTCTCTCTCTCTTTCTCTCACACACTCTCTCTCTCTCTCTCTCTCTCTCTCTCTCTCACACACACACACACACACACACTCACACACACACTCTGTCTCTCTCTCACACACACACACACACACAGAGAGAGTGAGGGGCACGCGGAGGGAGAGCATGAGTTGATCAGTCAGTGAGCAGCTGGCAGGGTGAGAGATAGGATATAGATTTCTCTGTGGCCTTTTCATTCTTTTCATTCTCTGAACAGACGTGAGAGGAATCACAGAAAGCTGAGCTGAAGTTCAAAGAGCTTTGTACTCCTGTAAAGGGTCACTGATCAGAAACCTAAAAAAAAAAGAACAATATGATACTCAGCCGGTATTATAGTGATAGGTGTTGTCGGTTCTGATTTCCCAGCATCAGAAGGATGAGCTCCATGGTGTCAGCGTGTGATCACATCTTTAAGCTGCTGATTAATATCGGCTCCGGTCAGAAGTGAATTTAAACTTGTGTGAAATTTTATTGGATAGTTCAGAGCATGAGTTAAAGTCATTACTTATACGTCTCCATGTGACTCAAAAGCTGCCTTTTATGTAATGTGTAGAACAGAGCTGTCCAACTCATTTTCATTCAAGGGCCACAAACCGCTCAATTTGATCTAATGTGGGCCGGATCATTAAAAAGATGGAAGGAAGGAAGGAAGGAAGGAAGTCCTCCCTCTTTACCTTCCTTCCTTCCTTTCTTCCTTCCTTCATTCCTTCCTTCCTTCCATCCTCCTTTCCTCCCTCCTTACTCCTTTCCTTCTTTCCTTCTTCCCTCTTTTCCTTCCTTCCTTCCTTCCTCCCTCTTTTCCTTCCTTCCTTCCTTACTTCATTCCATCCTCCTATCCTCCTTTCCTCCCTCCTTACTCCTTTCCTTCCTTCCTCCTTTCCTCCCTTCCTTCCTTCCTTCCTTTCTTACTTCCTTCCTTCCTTCCATCCTCCTTTCCTCCCTCTTTCCTCCCTCTTTACTCCTTCCCTTCCTTCCTTCCTCCCTCTTTTCCTTCCGTCCTTCCTTCCTTCCTTCCTTCCTTCCTCCCTCTTTTCCTTCCTTCCTTCCTTACTTCATTCCATCCTCCTATCCTCCTTTCCTCCCTCCTTACTCCTTTCCTTCCTTCCTTCCTTCCTCCTGTCCTTCCGTTAAAAATGACCACGTTCACTGTTCAGCAGCTGTGTGAGAGCTGTGTGGACATGGCTGCGAGCTAAAAACACAACATGATAGTAGAATTACCAGTTTATGTTGAACTGGTCACACACAAACCCTGCGGGGGGGCGGGGAGGGGGGAGGAGGGGGCGTACCTCACACCAGGTGACCCAGCACACAGAAAGAGCTCAGCTTCTTCCTCCTCGGGGGGGAATGAATAAAAGAAATGACCCACACACTGATGAAGACACTCTAACCTCCTGCTCTCTCTTTCTTCTCTTCTCTCTCTCTCTCTCTCTTCTCTCTCTTCTCTCCGTGCCAGTCGGCTACACCATGAACGACCTCGTATTCGAGTGGGATGAGAAGGGCGCCGTGCAGGTGGCCGACGGCCTGACGCTACCTCAGTTCTTACTCAAAGAGGAGAAGGACCTGCGCTACTGCACCAAGCACTACAACACAGGTGAGTGTGGAGACAAACATATGGCTCCTGGCTGGTTGGAGGTTATTCTCTCTTCTCTCTTCTGTCTGTTTGATGTTGTAAAAACCCACCGTGATGGATGAGTGACTGGATCTGACGGTGATTTAATATTTTATGTTTGGCTACACACCTACAGGTCAGCTGTTACACACACACACATCCTGGTTTATATATAATAAAGCAGCTCCTCACTGTATGGATGGATCCTGAGCTCCGTCAGTGCTGTTATTTTAGTATTTAAGTCTGAGATAAGCTCACAACCTCACTTGATCTCCTCTCTCCTTATGTCTGACTGTAGATTTCGCCCTTAATATAATTTTAATATCAATTCAATATCATCCAAGTCTCACAATCTTAAAGAGAGAGACAGAAAGAAAAGAGTGAGTGTGCACGTCAACTATCTGAAGGTGTCAAAAATTAGCGCTGGTCGTTATGAATTAGACTGTTTTTGCAGTGAGGCTTATTTGCATGAAAATGGGCTAATTTTGCACCAAATCTATGAATAACACCCAGGCGGGGAACTCTGGTCCTCTGAAATGAGGCCAACGCGGAACGTCGTGATTGACAGGTTGATTACACAATGTCCTCGAGATCCAGCCCTCACAACCTATCGCAACCTCCCCGCTCCGCCCATGGCTCCGCGTCATGCCCATATAAGTAGAATCCATGTTTTTATTTTTCCCGGCATGCACCTGAAATTTTCAAGATGGCGCTGCCTAGATTGGAAACTATTGGCTTCCGAGCAGCAGTCCACAAACCAATGGGTGACGTCACGGATGTTACGTCCATTTCTTTTATACAGTCTATGATAACACACAATTTACATACATGTGAATGGCACAGACGCACCATGACCTGTATATTTTCTTGACAGTGTTTCTTGACGGTCATTTGTGATGGCGTTTGAAGACGCTGACCAATGATGTCATCCTGTAAACAGGGCTATAAGATAAGAAGAAGCTTGAATGTTTTGTTTCATTCATTTTAGTAACACTTTGGGACTTTGGAGGCTCAATAATAGTCAAAAACGACTCGTGCAGCAGAGTAACATTGTTGTAGACTTGAAAAATATGAAGAATGAAAGTGACAAAAAAAAAAGAAATGTAGCCGTGTGTTTGTTTTCAGTCGTTCCATCTCTCTCTTTATTTCATTAATACTGTTTACTGTTACTATTTTTTTCCTCATCCCTGTCTCTGCATCTCTCTCTCATTCTTAAGCCTCCATCTCTCCTCCTGTTTTTCCTTTTTCTTTCACTTTCTCTCCGGGCTTTACACTGTAACAGGAAGAAAGAGGCAGAGACGGAAAGAAAGACAAAAAAAAAACAGAAGGGAGGCAAAAGATAGAGGAGTTAAAGAGAGAAAGAAAACAAAGCAGCACTCAAGGCAAAGAGAAAGAGAGAAAAAGAAAGAATGAATCTCACGATACAAAGATGAGAGAATATTATCTGAATTAAGACTTGGCACTTTGAAATGAAGTAAAGGAGACGTTCAAAAAATGTTTCTGCCTGGAGGACCAACATGGTTCATGAGTCACAGGCTGGATTTCATTTTTATTTGACTATGAGGAAATAACAGAGGACACTGAAACGGAAACACATACAGTACTCCCCAAATATATATCTTTTCTTTTTCTTTCTTTCTTTCTGTCACAAAACTTTGAGTGTGGCTCACTGAAGAGGAAAACAATGTGAGCTGCTGGAAAAGTTAGTTTCAGAAATGTTGATTTATTCACTTTTTCTTATTATTCTGAAGTGTTTTTTTTAATCTATGTACATGAAGAATAATGAATAATAATCCAAATGAGCTCCATTGTACATCGTAAGACATCGTCAGACATGAAAGAAAATGCACAAAGTAGAAGATAAAAAAAATAGGATGAGTGGAGAATTATAAAATAAGGAAAAACATGAAGACAGTAGATGAAGAGAAGAGTGGAAATCAGAGGCGAATATAAAAGAGAACAGAAATTAAGGATAATGGGCAAAGAATAACAAACATATATATATAGAGAGAGAGAGAGAAGAAGAGAAGGATGAAGAGAAAATGTTCCAAAATAAAAACAGAGGAATGAAAAGGACAGCAAGTCATGTGAGAAAGAAGCTGAAGAATTGAAATAAGTGAGAGCAGCAGCAGCAGCAGCAAAAAAAAAAAAAAAGAGACAGAGACAGAGACGAGCGAGGAGAATGGAGCAGAGGACGGGCGAGGACGGGGGCGGCCGCCACGCTCTGTTTCTCCCTCCAGGTCTTCCAAGTGTAGCTGAAAACCATCTGTCCAGTCCACCTCGCCAGTCCACGATTCTTACACTCCAGAGAAAACATATATTTATAAATACATCAGCTGGAGATGAGGAAATAGACAGAAAAGGAACAAATATTAGAGCTGTAGATGTTTGAAGATGTTTTATTTTTCTCCTCTATACAGTAGAGTCACATTGAAACAGAAACAGTCATTGTGTCTCTAAAGTTAAAGGCATCAAAACCTTACAGAGAAATTAACAGTCTTAACCCTCCTGTTGTCCTCAGGTCAAGGAAGGAAAGGAGAGAGGGAGGAAGTAAGTAAGGAGGAAGGGAGGGAGAGAGGGAGGGAGGAAGGAAGGAATGATAGGAGGAAGGGAGGAAGGAAAGGAATAAGGATGAAAAGAGGAAGGAAATTAAGGAGAGAAGGAAGAGAGGGAGGAAGGAAGGAAGGATAGGAGGAAGGGAGGGAAGGAAGGAAGGAATTAAAGAGAGAAGGAAGGGAGGAAAGAAAGGAAGGAAGGAAGGAAAGAAGGAAGGAAGGAAGGAAAGGAGGAAGGTCAAAAGTTAGTTTTTCACATCGTCCACTCTCATATTTTGGATGGGATTTCAGCTCAAGCGTATTTGAGAAATTGTGTTTTTAAGTCAAGAATGTGAAATAGTTGTGAAATCCTACGACTAGAATTTATTTCATGGTATGTACCTTTGCAGAAACGGTGGATATCTGTGAGATTAGAAGCTGAAACGGCTTGTTACAGACAGAGGCTGAACTGAGGAGCTAGAATATAAATATAAACCTGGAAATGTGTCGAATATTTCCCCCTTTCACCCAAAAAATGTAGTGTATAGACTTTTGATTTTGAATTAAATCATACGACTAGAGTTTGTTTCATGGTAAATGTCGCCTCTGAAACGGCTTGTTGCAGAAAGAGGCTGAACTGAAGGGCTAGAATATAAATATAAACCTGGAAATGTAGCATATTCCCCCTTTCACTCTAAATATATGCAGATGTATTGATTTCTTTCATCCATTAAGTCTTTTGGATTTTTTTGTGTCTCTTTCATGGATTTACTGTAATTGAACATAAACTAAATTTCTAGATATAGCACCATTTCAAACTGTTATAAAACAAATGTGACATTGTAAAGAACAAAGTCACTACGTCAGAAAATGACTGAAGGCTTTATGAGTCTTATAAAGAGCCAGAGGTTATCTGCAGTAACATCCAGTGACTTTGTAGAGTCCTTAGGAAACACTTTGGTTGGATCCAGCATCTGGACTATAGAAAGATGTGTTTTAGTTTATTTGGATCCCCATTAGCTGTTACCCAGGCAACAGCTACTCTTCCTGGGGTCCAGAATTGCACTTGTACATACTCCGATTGCAGACTAATTAGTTGTTTTATGCAGAATGACTTATTTTTCTTGCAATATTATGACTTAATAATCATAATGCATTTGATGACAGTGATTTTACTCATAATGTTACAACTTATTTTGTTATATTATACTTTATTCTCAGATTTATGACTTTTTTTCTCCAGATGTTGCAACTTGATCCAGGTATATATATATATATGCATGAACCAGGGATTGAATATCATGAGTAGATGTAGAAATGTTTAAAAGTTAAGCCCATCAAACTCCTGTGGAAAACCCACTACTTAAAAAAAGTATATGTCACAAGAAAATCCATTTTTAGATGACCATAGGAAGTGTGTGTGTGTCTGTGTGTGTGTGTGTGTGTGTGTGTGTGTGTGTGTGTGTGTGTGTGTGTGTGTGTGTGTGTGTGTGTGTGTGTGTGTGTGTGTACGTGTGTGTGTGCAACAAGCTGATTAGTTCAGATTCAGAGCCATCACTCACACGGAGGTTGACGGCTGCTGTCGCCACTGAGGAGATGAACGATCCACCTCCAGACGAAAAGCCTTGACACGACTCAGCATCACACACACACACATAGAAACACACACACATACACACACACATACACACACACACATATATATAAATCCATATTCTCATGCACACACAGTCAGATGCACGCACAGAGACAATCAAGTAATAATCCACAGCTTTGCTATATAAATACATGTAAGTCTCTTTTCTCTGTCACTGAGTCCTCAGAGTCACAAAATAATGATGACTTCCTTTTATGGTATTTCCTGTTTGAGGAATAAAAACAGTCCCACAAGAAAAATGACAGATGCATTGATTGTTTGTTAAAACATCTTAAAATATCTTAATATATTATGCTGCTTCAAATCATATCCTGATCTTAGGAGACAATCCGAGTCATAATAGTAAAATTAATTAAATGAAAGCTGCATTAATACATTTTGGCCACTAGGGGGTAA
>JAJDFG010000467.1:0-10000 GCA_021039105.1 Scomber colias | reverse complement strand
ACACGCACACACATACACACATATGCAGACGTGCACACACAAGACTAGAAGCCGTTTAGTGCATGCTACTTCCAGAAACAGACAGAAGTGTGTGCTTCCTTATGTGCAGAAACACACACAAATACACAAACACACACATTCTGCAGAGCCAAGTACATCACACACACACACACACACTCACACATACACACACACACACACACACACACACACACACACACAGTGAGATAGGGGCCCGGCTGAATAATTTCAATCTTCTTATCAGATGGAAAATATGGACAGCACTTAAAACCTCTGAAGTGTATCACGGCTATAAATCAAGTCCAGCCGCATCGACTCTCCTCTTCCTCCACCTCCTCTTCCTCCACCTCCTCCTCCTCCTCCTCCTCATGCTGTCATTTTCTCCTTCCCTCTTTCCTCCTGTCTTCTCATATCTTCCTCTCCACCTCATCCCTCTCTTCTCCTCTCGCTCAACACTCCACTAACCTCTCTCCCTCTCTCCTGTTTCCTGTTTCCTCTCCTCCTCTCCTCCTCCTCTCCCAGTTCCCCCAGTCTTTTAAGGTATGAGTCTAATTGATGAGGCTGCCTTCCATTGATCATCTTTGATTAAATGGATCGTCGGCCATCTTGCTTTTTGGTTCTCTTGTGGTTTATTATGAGACCTGGCGCTCTCATTACATTACAGCGAGAGACAGAGAGACATTTGTTACTGTTGCTGCTGCACTGCAGTGTAAATAAAGCCACTGCAGCATGTGTTAATTTAATTATCTCTGTTGCAGGCTTTTTCTTTACTAACTATGTCTTGGGCAGAAAATGACACCTTTTGAAAGTGTTACTGTATTTTCTATATATTAACATTTTAACACCATAGCTTTAACTTTTCTCTTAATTAAAAATACAAAGCATGGCCTTAACCCTTACAAACTGTTCATATTCAGAGCATTTCACAGTATCCCTTCCTTCCTTCCGGAAAGGGAAAGGGAGGAAGAAGGAAGGAAAGGAGGGAAGGAAAGGAGGGAGGAAGGAGGAAGTAGGAAGGAAAGGAGAGATAGGGAGGGAGGAAGGAAGGGAGAAAAGGAAAGGAAAGGAAAGAAGGAGGAAAGGAAAGGAAAGAAAGGAAAGGAAAGGAAAGGAAAGGAAAGGAAAGGAAAGGAAAGGAAAGGAAAGAGGAAGGAAAGGAGGAGGAAAGGAGAGATAGGGAGGAGAGGAGAAGGAAGGGAGGAAAGGAAAGGAAAGGAAAGACGGAAGGAGGAAAGAAGGAAGGAGGAAGGAAAGGAGGGAGGAAGGAGGAAGGAAAGGAGAGATAGGGAGGGAGGGGGGGAAAGAAGGAAGGAAGGAAGGAACAGTCAAAACAGATGGGGTCAATTTGACCAGAAAGACGACACAAAGGTTAATAACAGTCAAACCAGACCTGGGAGGACGGGAAGGTTAACACGTAAATATTAAACTACCTTATGGTTTGATATTTCTATCCAAACCAGTTCAGCACAAATATCAGATATCCATCCTCTAAACAGACTCAAAACATTATGAATGAGAACAGTGAGAAGAACAGAAAGTCTGAGGCAGTAGCTGTTAAGGTCTCCGTCTGTTTGATTGACAGGTGAGAGCTGAGAGGTGAAGTACAGAAAAGCAGCAAAGTGTCAAACACCAAACATTTTATAGTTCACTCTTGTTGATTTTTAAACTACAAGACACATTATGGGATATGGAAGCATATTGTAGTAAAGCAGGGAGCAAAGGTTTAAAGGGCAGGAGGAGGTGAAGTTCTTCGCTCCCTTCCTCCTAATCCCCTTCCATTCTTCTGTCACGGCATCATGCTGCAAGCGGAAACATTCAGTTACTTTCTCTTCACGGCCACACAAGAACTAACGCTGCTGCTGGAAGCCACAGATCAGACCTCATACTGCAGCAACACAGTGTGTGTGTGCTTTAACCCTCCTGTCGCCCTCCCGGGTCAAATTGACCCCGTCTCTTTTGACTGTTCCTTCCTTCTTTCCTTCCTTCCTCCCTCTTTCTTTAATTTTTCCTTCATTTTTCCCCTCCTTCTTCTTTCCTCACTTCCTTCCATCCTTCCTTGCTTCTTTCCTTCCTCCCTCCTTACTCCTTTCCTTCCGCCCTCCCTCCTTACTCCTTTCCTTCCGCCCTCCCTCCTTACTCCTTTCCTTCCTCCCTCCCTCCTTACTCCTTTACTTACTTCCTTCCTTCCTCCCTCCTTACTCCTTTCCTTCCTTCCTCCCTTCCCTCTGTCCTTCCTTCCTCTCTCCTTACTCCTTTCCTTCCTTCCTCCCTTTCCTTCCCGCCTTCCTTCCTCCCTCCCTTCCTCCATCCTCCCTTCCTTCTTTCCTTCCTCCCTCCTTTCCTTCCTTCCTTCCCTCCTTCCTTCCCACCTTCCTTCTTCCTCCCTTCCTTCCTCGCTCCCTCCCTCCTTCCTTCCTTCCTTCCGTCCATCCTCCTTCTTTCCTTCCTTCCTTCCTTCATTCCTTCATTCCTTCCTTCTTCCTCCTTTCCTTCCTTGACTAGAGCACAATAGGAGGGTTAAGATACTAAATTAAAACACCAGGAAAGCTTAAAATTACCAAATTCTCCAGAAAGAGTCAAATATCCTTCAAAATAAAAGTTCAAAAGCAATCACTCAACAATCCTGGAGAGACACATGAGATGTTTGTATGGCTATTATCATGCAGGTATAATGAATGTATAATCGTGTTATCTCTTTAAAGGATAGATTCACAATTTTCCTAATCATCTATTTTCTAGTATGTTCCCCAAATTATATGCATGTAGCAGATTTACTGATTCTTCTCTCACACCTTGTTTTGCTTGCTTCTCACTTTTATGACAGACGTATTCTGTCAACATATTCTCCTGAAATAATCCTATTTGTCTATAATCCTGTGAATATACAGCAACACCAGCCATCAGTGCACCTGCGCAAACCCACTGAAGAGAGAACCTGAAGTAAAATGACATTCAGAGTCATTCAGTGGAAATGTAACATTTAAAGAAAATGCGTATTGATAACATTTATGTTGAGAATTGTACATTATATTTTCATATGCTTTTTTTTAGTGACTATAGATCTGTGAAAAATATGCAAAAAAAATTAAATATAACAAAGTTTAAGCACAAATTTAAAACTCAAAGAAATCAGATAAAACCGATTAAACACATTTAAAAGCCAGAGAATGAATCTTTAGTTACATCTTAATGATCTCATGATGAATGATTTCTACGTCTGTTTGAATCTTATTTTAACTCCTCTCGTGTGCAGCTGACACAATAAACCTTTTTAATCCTCATATATATTTAAACCTCATTTACAGACTGTTAAATGAGGTTAAAATATATAACCTCCCTCCCTCCTTTTCTCTTTCTTTCCTTCCTCCCTCCCTTCCTTCTTTCCTCCCTTCCTCCCTTCCTCTTTTCCTTTATCCCTCCCTCCCTCTTTCCTTCTTTCCCTCCCGCCTTCCTTCCTTCCTTCCCTCCTTCCTTCCTCCCTCCTTTCCTTCCTTCTTCCTCCCTTCCTTCCCTCCTTCCTTCCTCCTTCCTTTCCTTCCTTCTTCCTCCCTCCTTTCCTTCCTTCTTCTTCCTTCCCTCCTTCCTTCCCTCCTTCCTTCCTCCCTCCTTTCCCTCCTTCTTCCTTCCTCCTTTCCTTCCTTCTTCCTCCCTTCCTTCCTTCCTTCCTCCCTCCTTCCCTCCTTTCTTCCTATTTCCTTTCCTTCCTTCTTCCTCCTTTCCTCCCTCCCTCCCTTCCTCCTTTCCTCCCTTCCTCCGTCCTCTTTTCCTTTACCCCCCCCTCTTTCCTTCTTTCCTCCCTCCCCTTCCTCCCTTCCTTCTTCCTCCCTTCCTCCCTCCCTAATGTCTGTGTAGTTCAGTGACTCAGTGAGTATAATAAAGACTTTAGTGTCATTGTTTTCTCTGTTTTAACTTCCTATACGATCCTCTGACAGTAGAAATCCAGAAAAACACCATCTGTGTCTGCCTTCAAATATGCAACATGTTTGCCTTCATTTGATATTCAGTAAGCTCCAGCGTTTGTTTGTGTGTGTGTGTGTGTGTGTGTGTGTGTGTGTGTGTGTGTGTGTGTGTGTCTCTCGCTCCTCTCGTGATTTACACTTTGGGCTCTGAGTGTGAAACGCTTGACGACAGATGACATTTTGACTCTTAAGCTGTCAACTTCACCTTCAGTCTCTTTTCTCTTCTGCTACTCATCCTCCTTTTCACTGCCAGTCTAACATCTCCGCCCCTTCTGTCTCTCACTTTTCTTCCTCTTTTCTTCCCCCCCCCCCTCCCCCCTCCCAGACGTCGCTCCGGATCACTCTTTCTCATTTTTAGATTGCCCTCTTCATCTCCAGGTGTTTTTTTTTTGAATGTGTCAGTGTTTGGATAATGTGTCCTTTCAGATGAAGATAATGGGGGGAATTCAGAAACACTGTTGGCTGCTAATGGATCTGCATCGCCTCAGGCAGTGACTGATGAAAGAATATTTTGCTTTTAAGTAGAGTTTAAACATCACCTGGCACATTATTTTATTTTATTTTATTTTTTCCTGGAACCCAGTGATACTGAGAATAATTGGCCCGTGAATGTGTTTGAAGCTGTAAGTGTTACGAGCGTTCCCATGATACCATAATAATGACCTTTCAATGGAGGGAAATGCAGAACATCACAATAGATTTAAAATGCAATAGATACAATCCTGAGTAGTAGAAGGTTTTATACTGTTTTGTTACATTTTACCTTTTTGCATTTATAAATCTTTAAGTGAGAATTAATAGTTAACCTTCATGTCGTCCTCCCAGGTCAAATTGACCCTGTCTGTTTTTACTGTTCTTTCTTTCCTCCCTTCCTTCCTTCTGTCCTTCCTCCCTCTCTCCTTTTCTCTTTCTTACCTTCCTCCCTCCTTCCTTCTTTCCTTCCCTCCTTCCTTACTTCCTCCCTTTCCTTCCTCCCTCCTTCTCTCTTTCCTCCCCCTACCTTCCTCCCTCCCTTCCTTCTTTCCTCTGTCCTTCTTTCCTTCCTCCCTTCTCCTTTCTTCCTTCCTTCTGTCCTCTCTCCCTCCTTCTTTCCTTCCAGCCTTCTTCTCTCCCCTTCCTCTTTTCCTTTCTCCCTCCTATCTTCCTTCCTTCCTCCCTCCCTCCCTCCCTCCCTCTCTCCTTTCCTTCCTCTCCCTCCCTCCCTCTCTCCTTTCCTTCCTTCTTCCTTCCTCCCTTCTTTCCTCCCTCCTTTCCTTCCTTGACTCAAGGACATGACAGTTAACTGAATATATTTCAGATTTTAGACCATTTAGATAAAAAAGGACATTTGTAGATGTGAGCTCTAAATGTTCTGTCTATAAAATATCAGCAGATGAATTGATTTTTTCGACTGAATATGTGCATGAGATTTAATCATATGAACATTGATGCCTCCAGATTGTTATATAAGACCATTTTTACTCTGTTTCCGGGCAGATTTCATTCACATAAGTGTCATCCAGGAGTAAAATCATGACACTCTGCAGAGCTTCTGGTAGTCAGATGTCCCATTAAAAAGAATACAGTTAACATTAATATTAATACAGATGCTTATGATGTGTCATCAGATCAGCATCATGTTAAATGTTAGATTTCATGCTTAAATTAATAAAGTAAAGTGGTTTATATCTTAACTTGAAGGCTGTTAAGAGGAAAAGACTCCAAATTATGTCCAATGCTAACCCGCCAACAATAAAGCTTTGTATGGCAGCTGGTTACAGTAAATAAAAGATGCTGCTCTGTCAGTAAAGACGTGTTTCAGGTCTGTGATGAGACACAAACTCCTGCATGCAAAGTCTGACTCTGTATACATTCACCCTGACCTCCAACGCCATTACTCCTCCGCCTCGCTACATAGAGGACACACTACTCTCCGCTTTGGCATTGAACGTTGGCACAAGGTGTAAATCGTGCGGTGTAGAAATGTCCAATATGGACGTAACTCCTGGGGATGGGCTGCCAGAGGACAGAATTTATAGTTAACAGATACAAGACTGCAGTGCGGAAGAAATGTGAGAGAAAAAAAGTGTTGAAAAGTTAGATTATGGATAGAAAACTTTACATTTCAGCCTTTAGAGTAGACACAAACCTCTTCTTCTTCATAAAATAGCAGCAGCTTTAATTCATTGAGTCCTTGCAGCACTATGAAAAACTCACTGCACTCTCCAAGGAATGCAAACATGAGATATGTGTCCCTTTCTTCTGTCATTAAACTTTCAAACTGGCAAATGCGATCGTCCCTTCAATCATAAACTTGTGAACTGACCGCAGGACCGATTTCAATGGTACAGGATGTAGGATTTCCGGTCAAAATTCAGAATATTTAATCCTCCTGTTGTCCTCGAGTCAAGAAAGGAAGGGAGGAAGAAGGAAGAAGGAAGGAAGGGAGGGAGGAAAGGTTAGGGTTAGGGTTAGGGAAGGAAGGGAGGGAGGAAGAAGGAAGGAAGGGAGGGAGGAAGGAAGGAAGGATGGAAGGGAGGGAGGGAGGAAGAAAGAAGGAAAGGAGGGGAGGAAGAGGAAGAAGCAAGGGAGGGAGGAAGGAAGGATGAAGGGAGGAAGGAAGGGAGGGAGGGAGAAAGGAAGGAAGGGAGGGAGGAAGGAAGGAAGGAAGGATGGAAGGGAGGGGAGGGAGGAAGAAGGGAGGGAGGAAGGAAGGATGAAGGGAGGAAGGAAGGGAGGGAGGGAGAGGGGAGGGAGGGAGGGAGGGAGGGAGAAAGGAAAAGAGGAAGAGAGGAAGGACAGAGGAAAGAAGGAAGTTAATGAGGAGGAAAGAGAGAGAAGGAGGAAGGAAGGAAGGAAGGAAGAAAGAAAGGAAGGGGAGAAATGAAAGAGAGGAGGGGGGAAGGAAGGACAGAAGGAAGGAAAGAAGGACAGAAGGAAGGAAGAAAGGGGCATGGAGGAAGGAAAGAAGGAAGTGAGGAAGGAAACAGTCAAAACAGACGGGTCAATTTGACTCGGGAAGACGACAGGAAGGTTAAGATGTTACAAAAACTAAATGAAACATTATGCTCATAACTCATCCCATGTTATTATCAAAAATATTGAACCAGCACAAGTACAAATCTCAGTATGGTTCTTTACAAACCTGATTATTAATTAATAAAATTGTCTTCTTCTTTCTTCCTCCTCCTTTCCATCTACCCCCCTTTCCTCCTCCAGGTAAATTCACCTGTATCGAGGCTCGTTTCCACCTGGAGCGTCAGATGGGCTACTACCTGATCCAGATGTACATCCCGTCGCTGCTCATCGTCATCCTGTCCTGGGTTTCCTTCTGGATCAACATGGACGCCGCGCCGGCCCGGGTGGGTCTGGGCATCACCACCGTGCTGACCATGACCACGCAGAGCTCCGGTTCAAGAGCCTCCTTGCCCAAGGTGAGGACAAATCAAACACACCTTCCTTCTCCATCTTTCTTTATTTTTTTCCCTTCTTTCTTCCCCTCCTTCCCTCCTTTCCTCACTTCCTTCCAATCATCCTTCCTTGCTTCCTTTCCCTCCTCTTTTCCTTCCTTCCTCCCTCCTTCCTCCATTCCTCCCTTCCTTCCCCCCTTCTTTCCTCCCTCTCTCTTGTCCTTCCTTCCTCCCTCCCTCCTTACTTCCTTCCTTCCTTTCCTTCTCTCCTTACTTTCTTCCTCTTTTCCTCCCTTGCTTCTGTCCTTTCCTCCCTCCTGTCCTGTCCTGTCCTGTCCTGACGACAGAGAGGAATTAAAAGAAAAAATGATATAAAAAGAGAGGAGGGATAGAAAAATGTCGTTCTCACTGATGAATGTATATTTAAGTGGAGGGTAAAGGGTCAAAAAGAAGCAGGCAGAAGGAGGGATGAGAGAGTAAAATGATGGAGAAGAGAAGAATGAAAAAGAGAGATAACACAGGAAGTTCAAGGAGACAAAGATGAGAAAAATGACTTACTAAAAAAAAACTGAAATAAATCTTTTTCCTGTGAGAGATTTTCAGATTAAGAAGAGAGGGGGGAGGGTTGCGTGAGCTAGTAGGATTGTATAATTATGTCCAGGGAAACTGTAATCCTCAACACACGCACACACACACACGCACACACACACACACACCACACACACACACACTCGCTCCGTGTTTGTTGACATTAGGTGCTTCATGCGCTCTAAAAATTGAACAAGTGAACCGTGATTCCTCTGCAGTTCAGCTGTCACAATAATGATCACACAGCACAGCTGAGCTTAGGTGGGCATAACTGCTCTCTCACACACACACACACACACACACACACACACACACACACACACACACACATCTCTGAATTTGTGTGTGTGATTGATAGCATACACACACACACACACACACACGTATACAGACTGTGTCAAGCGAGGCCACATGAAGGCGGAGATGAGGAAAGTGGCTGTCATTAGAACAAGCTGTTAATATTAGCTTATAGATTATATAGATAGACAGAAACGTTGATGTTAGGCTCATTGGACGCCAGCTGTCATCATGACTCAACACGTCAACTCTGACACACAGTTTTGTCATATTGAGGTTTTAACCCTCCTGTTGTCCTCGAGTCAAGGAAGGAAATGAGGGATGAAGGATAGAAGGGAGGAGGAAGGATGGGAGGGAGGGAAAAAGAAGGGAGGGAGGGAGGAAGGATGGAAGGGCTCTCTGAAACATTAATTAAGGTTTAATCACATTTATTGATCAGTCAGATCGACTATTGATGCTTTCTAAACACATCTGTTGTTCAAAAGTTGGTATCACACTTTTAATGAGGGGAACAAGCTGCAAGGGTGTAGAATATGAACAGTATGTAAGAGTTAAACAATCAGTATATTCAAAGCTGTTATAATCTTTACTTTGCATTACTTTACATTGTTAATCGTATTAAAAATGGATCACTTGACTACTTGGAAAGTGTCGACTTATAGTGATAAACCCAAACTCTGCAGGTCTCCTCAGCTCTGCAGAGACTCTCAGCATCTGTCAGCTCACAGTTTTTAGTTTCATGGTCCACAATTTCACCATTTAGTTTGACTATCACCAGTCTCACCACTGTTCCCAGCAGCTGTTTCCAGCCAACAAGCTCTGATAAACTCTCTGACACTACTCACCCAGCAACAAACAGCACACAGACTGAGACGGATAGCTGGAACATCTTGCAGCTAACAGCTAGCAGCAGTCGGTGGACACCAAACGAGATAATATGAGAATAAAAAATGGACTCACATTTGCTGGGTGGGCAGAGACATGACTAAAAAATGAATGATAATGATGTTGTGTGTCTGCTGGAGGTGTAAGAAGGCTAACAGCTTAGCCACATGAACTCTAAAAAGGTGATAATATGTCAGTGTTGAGGTTACAGCTTCTTGCCCTCAAGTGGTCAGAACAAAAATATACTAACATATCCAAGAGTATTGAAATTTCAAATGTAAAAAACCCTACAGTATATATTACAATATTAATATTTTAGGTATATTACTAATTTCAGTTTAACTATGCAACATACATATATACATTTTTCACTTTAAATCTGTGCAATAGCAATATTAAATCAGGTATATTATTATCACTCAATACCAACAGGAGGGAGGAAAGAAGGGAGGAGAGGAAAGAAGGAAAGGAGGAAAAGAGGAAGGAAGGAAGGAAGGAGAGAAGAAAAGGAAGGAAGGAAGGAAGGAAGAAAGGAAAGGAATGGAGTAAGGAGGGAGAGAGGAAAAGAGGAAGGAAGGAAGGAAGGAAGGACGGACAGGAGGGAGGAAAGAAGGGGGGAAGGAAAGGAAGAAGGAACTAAGGATTGAAGGAAAGGAAGGAAGGAATGGAGTAAGGAGGGAGAGAGGAAAAGAGGAGGAAGGAAGGAAGGAAGGAAAAGGAAAAGGAAATGAAAGGAGGAAGGAGGGAGGGAGGAAGGAAAAGAGGAGGGAAAAGAAGCAAGGAGGATGATTGGAAGGAAGTGAGGAAAGAAAGAGGGAAGAAGGGGAAAAGGAAGGAAAAAATAAAGAAAGAGGGAGGAAG
>JAJDFG010000466.1:0-170183 GCA_021039105.1 Scomber colias | reverse complement strand
GCAAGGGAGTAAGGAGGGAGGGAAGGAAGGATGGAAGGAAGGAGGAGGGAGAGTCCGGGAGGAGGAGAGGAGGGTTAAAGGTCTGATTGTTCACATTCTGCATGCGTCCACATTCAGATGAAGGTAAAGCTAAGTGACTGTTTAATGCTCGGCAGGCTCTCCAGGCATTCTGGGAATCAGCACAGTGTAGGAAAGGAGGAAGGAAGGAAGGAAGTAAGTAAGGAGAGTAGGAAGGAAGGAAGGAAGGAAAGAAAGGAGTAAGGATGAAAAGAGGAAGGAAAGAAAGGAGTAAGGATGAAAAGAGGAAGGAATTTAGGAGAGAAGAAGGAAAGAAGGAAAGAAATGAGTAAGGAGGGAGGGAGGGAGGGAGTAGGAAAGAAGGAAAGTAAGTAAGGAGGAAGGAATGAAGGGAGGAAGGAAGGACGGAAAGAAGCAAGGAAGGAAGGATGGAAGGAGGAGGGAGCAAAGAAAGAGGGGAGGAGGATAAGGACAGAAGGAAAGAAAAGGAGTAAGGGGGGAGGGAGGAAGGAAGGGAGGAAAGAAGGAAAGAAAGGAGTAAGGAGGGAGGAAGGAAGGAAGGACGGAAGGAAGCAACGAAGGAGGGATGGAAGGAGGAGGTAGCAAAGAATGAAGGAAGATGGAAGGAAAAATTAAAGAAAGAGGGAAGAATGAAGGAAAGACGGGGTCAGTTTGACCCGGGAGGAGGACAGGAGGGTTAAAGGTCTGATTGTTCACATTCTGCATGCGGCCACATTCAGATGAACGTAAAGCTAAGTGACTGTTTTATGCTCGGCAGGCTCTCCAGGCATTCTGGGAATCAGCACAGTGTATAAATCAAAGCTTAATTAGACACCTGAGCAGGTAAGATCTCTCACTCGAGTATTTTTATGTTTGACAAAAGAAAGATGAAGTCTAAAAAAAAAAAAAAAAAAAAAAAAAAAAACCCCACCAACACATTTTCAGAGTTTGACTGTAGGGCCCTCGGGAGGAATGTGTCTCACACTAAAGCGTCACCTCTTTAAAGAAAGCAGATTATGTTACATACAAACATGTCATTTGTGGGACACTGGGGTGGAAATGTCTCCCTGGGGAGCAATCAGACTGACTCCAGCTTTTTTTTAAAAAGTCTCCTCTCTTTGCCACTCCTCATTTTTCAAGCCCCCTTTTTTAGAATTAGACGAAATCTAAGCTTTTTACTGTTCGCCTCACTCACCCCCGCAGCTCGGTTACGTTGATTAGAAATCAATTAACATTTTCTTGTTGTTTTTTAAAAGGGGTCGCTTTGCAATTCAACTCCTCTTTAGATAAATCAGAGGCTGGAGAGCAGTTTGCAGTGTTTTTCTAAGCAGCTCTGAATTTTAACATGAAGTCTAGAAATGAAACAGACTTTTATTTTGAAATTCATTTTGCAGCAAACTAGCATAAAAACAATTTTAAAAAAAGAAAAGAAAAAAGGAGTAAGGAGGGAGGGAGGAAGGAAGGAAAGGAGTAGGGAGGGAGGAAGGAAAGGAGGAAGGACAAAAAGAGGAAGGAAATTTAGGAGAGAAGGAAGGAAGGAAGCAAGGAAGGATGGAAGGAGGAGGGAGCAAAGAAAGAGGGGAAGAAGGAAGGAAAAATTTAAAAAAGAGGGAAGAAGGAAAGGAAAGAAGGAACAGTCAAAAGAGATGGGGTCAATTTGACCCGGGAGGAGGACAGGAGAGTTAAAGGTCTGGGAAGGGAGGAAGGAAGGAAGGAAGGAAAGAAGTAAGGACGAAAAGAGGAAGGAATTTAGGAGAGAAGGAAGAAAGTAATTTAGGAGGGAAGGAAGGGAGGAGAGAAGGAAAATAAGGAGGGAGGGGGGAAGGAAGGAAGGAAAGCTTTTTTAAAAGTCTCCTCTCCTCTCTCTTTAGATAAATCAGAGGCTGGAGAGCAGTTTGCAGTGTTTTTCTAAGCAGCTCTGAATTTTAACATGAAGTCTAGAAATGAAACAGACTTTTATTTTGAAATTCATTTTGCAGCAAACTAGCATAAAAACAATTTAAAAAAAAGAAAAAAGGAGTAAGGAGGGAGGGAGGAAGGAAGGAAAGGAGTAGGGACAGCACAGAATTTTAGCATGAAGTCTACAAATGAAACAGACTTTTATTTTGGAATTCATTTTGCAGCAAACTAGCATAAAAATAATAAGAAAAAAGGAGTAAGGAGGGAGGGAGGAAGGAAGGAAAGGAGTAGGGAGAGAGGAAGGAAAGGAGGAAGGACAAAAACAGGAAGGAATTTAGAAGAGAAGGAAGGAAGGAAGGATGGAAGGAGGAGGGAGCAGGGAGCAAAGAAAGAGGGGAAGAAGGAAGGAAAAATTTAAAAAAGAGGGAAGAAGGAAGGAAAGGAAGAACAGTCAAAAGAGACGGGGTCAATTTGACCCAGGAGGAGGACAGGAGGGTTAAAGCTCTGGGAAGGGAGGAAGGAAGGAAGGAAAGGAGTAAGGACGAAAAGAGGAAGGAATTTAGGAGAGAGGAAGAAAGTAATTTAGGAGGGAAGGAAGGGAGGAAAGAAGGAAAGTAAGGAGGGAGGGGGGGAAGGAAGGAAGGGAAGCTTTTTTAAAAGTCTCCTCTCTTTGCCACTCCTCATTTTTCAAGCCCCCTTTTTTAGAATTAGACGAAATCTAAGCTTTTTACTGTTCGCCTCACTCACCCACGCAGCTCGGTTACGTTGATTAGAAATCAATTAACATTTTCTTGTTGTTTTTTAAAAGGGGTCGCTTTGCAATTCAACTCCTCTTTAGATAAATCAGAGGCTGGAGAGCAGTTTGCAGTGTTTTTCTAAGCAGCTCTGAATTTTAACATGAAGTCTAGAAATGAAACAGACTTTTATTTTGAAATTCATTTTGCAGCAAACTAGCATAAAAACAATTTTAAAAAAAGAAAAGAAAAAAGGAGTAAGGAGGGAGGGAGGAAGGAAGGAAAGGAGTAGGGACAGCACAGAATTTTAGCATGAAGTCTAGAAATGAAAGAGACTTTTATTTTGAAATTCATTTTGCAGCAAACAATAAAAACAATTAAAAAAAAAAGAAAAAAGGAGTAAGGAGGGAGGGAGGAAGGAAGGAAAGGAGTAGGGAGAGAGGAAGGAAAGGAGGAAGGACAAAAAGAGGAAGGAATTTAGGAGAGAAGGAAGCAAGGAAGCAAGGAAGGATGGAAGGAGGAGGGAGCAAAGAAAGAGGGGAAGAAGGAAGGAAAAATTTAAAAAAGAGGGAAGAAGGAAGGAAAGGAAGAACAGTCAAAAGAGACGGGGTCAATTTGACCCAGGAGGAGGACAGGAGGGTTAAAGCTCTGGGAAGGGAGGAAGGAAGGAAGGAAAGGAGTAAGGACGAAAAGAGGAAGGAATTTAGGAGAGAAGGAAGAAAGTAATTTAGGAGGGAAGGAAGGGAGGAAAGAAGGAAAGTAAGGAGGGAGGGGGGAAGGAAGGAAGGAAAGCTTTGCAATTCAACTCCTCTTTAGATAAATCAGAGGCTGGAGAGCAGTTTGCAGTGTTTTTATAAGCAGCTCTGAATTTTAACATGAAGTCTAGAAATGAAACAGACTTTTATTTTGAAATTCATTTTGCAGCAAACTAGCATAAAAACATTTCTTTTAAAAAGAAAAAAGGAGTAAGGAGGGAGGGAGGAAGGAAGGAAGGAAAGGAGTAGGGACAGCACAGAATTTTAGCATGAAGTCTAGAAATGAAACAGACTTTTATTTTGAAATTCATTTTGCAGCAAACTAGCATAAAAATAATTAAAAAAAAGGAGTAAGGAGGGAGGGAGGAAGGAAGGAAAGGAGTAGGGAGGGAGGAAGGAAAGGAGGAAGGACAAAAAGAGGAAGGAATTTAGGAGAGAAGGAAGGAAGGAAGCAAGGAAGGAGCAAAGAAAGAGGGGAAGAAGGAAGGAAGAATTAAAAAAAAAAGAGGGAAGAAGGAAGGAAAGAAGGAACAGCCAAAAGAGACGGGGGCAATTTGACCCGGGAGGAGGACAGGAGGGTTAAAGGTCTGGGAAGGGAGGAAGGAAGTAAGGAAGGAAAGGAGTAAGGACGAAAAGAGGAAGGAATTTAGGAGAGAAGGAAGAAAGTAATTTAGGAGGGAAGGAAGGGAGGAAAGAAGGAAAGTAAGGAGGGAGGGGGGAAGGAAGGAAGGGAGGAAGGAAAGCTTTTTTAAAAGTCTCCTCTCTTTGCCACTCCTCATTTTTCAAGCCCCCTTTTTTAGAATTAGACGAAATCTAAGCTTTTTACTGTTCGCCTCACTCACCCACGCAGCTCGGTTACGTTGATTAGAAATCAATTAACATTTTCTTGTTGTTTTTTAAAAGGGGTCGCTTTGCAATTCAACTCCTCTTTAGATAAATCAGAGGCTGGAGAGCAGTTTGCAGTGTTTTTCTAAGCAGCTCTGAATTTTAACATGAAGTCTAGAAATGAAACAGACTTTTATTTTGAAATTCATTTTGCAGAAAACTAGCATAAAAATAATAAAAAAAAAAAGAAAAAAGGAGTAAGGAGGGAGGGAGGAAGGAAGGAAAGGAGTAGGGAGAGAGGAAGGAAAGGAGGAAGGACAAAAAGAGGAAGGAATTTAGGAGAGAAGGAAGGATGGAAGGAGGAGGGAGCAAAGGAAGAGGGGAAGAAGGAAGGAAAAATTAAAAAAAGAGGGAAGAAGGAAGGAAAGAAGGAACAGTCAAAAGAGACGGGGTCAATTTGACCCGGGAGGAGGACAGGAGGGTTAAAGGTCTGGGAAGGGAGGAAGGAAGTAAGGAAGGAAAGGAGTAAGGACGAAAAGAGGAAGGAATTTAGGAGAGAAGGAAGAAAGTAATTTAGGAGGGAAGGAAGGGAGGAGAGAAGGAAAATAAGGAGGGAGGGGGGAAGGAAGGAAGGAAAGCTTTTTTTAAAAGTCTCCTCTCTTTGCCACTCCTCATTTTTCAAGCCCCCTTTTTTAGAATTAGACGAAATCTAAGCTTTTTACTGTTCGCCTCACTCACCCCCGCAGCTCGGTTACGTTGATTAGAAATCAATTAACATTTTCTTGTTGTTTTTTAAAAGGGGTCGCTTTGCAATTCAACTCCTCTTTAGATAAATCAGAGGCTGGAGAGCAGTTTGCAGTGTTTTTCTAAGCAGCTCTGAATTTTAACATGAAGTCTAGAAATGAAACAGACTTTTATTTTGATGTATAATATATTCAAAATAAGATTTTCAAAATAGTTGTCAACTAATTTTGGCTCCTTATTTCAGGTCTTATTAACAATTTTTGGACCTTTTATCATGTAAAGCTGCATCTGCACCCTTCCTACCTTCTTCCCTTCCTTCCTTCTTTCCTTCCTTCCTTCTTTCCTCTGTTCTGCATTCCTACCTTTCCTTCCTCCTATACTTCCTTCTTCCTTCGTCCCTCCTATACTTCGTCCTTCCTTCCTTCCTCTGTTCTGCATTCCTTCCTTTCCTTCCTCCCTTCCTTCCTTCTTTCCCTTCCTTTCCTCTGTTCTGCATTCTACCTTTCTTTCCTCCCTTCCTTCTTTCCCTTCCTTTCCTCCCTCCTATACTTCCTTTTTCATTCCTTCCTTTCTTCTTTCCTTCCTTCTTTACTTTCCTCCCTTCCTTCCTCCCTCCTTTCCTTCCTTCCTCCCTTCCTTCTTTACTTTCCTCCCTTCCTTCCTCCCTCCTTTCCATCTTCCTCCCTTCCTTCTTTACTTTCCTCCCTTCCTTCGTTCCCTTCCTTTCCTCCCTCCTTTCCCTCCTCCTTCTTTCCTTCCTCCCTCCTTTCCTTCCTTCCTTCTTCCTCCCTTCATTCTTCCTCCCTCCTTTCCTTCCTCCTTCTTTCTCCCTCCCTCCTTTCCTTCCTTCCTTCTTCCTCCCTTCCTTCTTCCCTCCCTCCTTTCCTTCCTTCGTCCTTCCTTCCTTCCTCCCTCCTTTCCTTCCTTCTTCTTTCCTTCCTTCCTTCTTCCTCCCTCCCTTCCTCCCTTCTTCCTTCCTTCCTTCCTTCCTTTGCTGCATTTGTTTTATGTTCCTTTATTATTTATATCCTGCATCAAGCAGACAGGAAGTTCTTCATTTTGAAGCTGGACTCTAGGGGGGGGGGGGGGGGGGGGGTCCAGTTGTTGGTTAGCTGATCCAGAAAAAACTCCAGGCTTCATTTCAAACCCAAACCTGGTCCGGCTTGTTTATTCCAATAAAAAAAAAAGAAAAAAAAGAAAGAAAGGGCATCATCTTCTCAGTTGGACCCTTGGTGGGCTGTATAAGGTTTACACACTTGGCACAGGCAACAAAGCAGCCACTCCTCTCTCTCCTCTCTCTCCTCTCTCTCTCTCTCTCTCTCTCTCTCTCCTCTCTCTCCTCTCTCTCTGGCAACCACCGCCGGTCATTAAGCATAATTTGTCTGGTATCCCTGTGTTGGAAATGCACAAAGGGGAGGGTGAGTAAAGCCAGCATGAGGTTGTCTTCTGGGGCTGTCATGGTGGAGGGATGGTTGGGGGCCCCATGGTGTTGGTGGTGGTGGTGGTGGTGGTGGTGGTGGAGGCAGACAGCGACAGAGAGACTGGCTAAGGGGAGGCAGGGAGGGAGGAGGAGGAGGGGGGGGCTCCCATAGGACTGTTTGGGGACAGCAGCAGCAGCAACCCGAGAGGAGCGACCCCCCCCCCCCCCCCTCATCCCTCCACCTCCAAATCCCACCTTCAACCGCTGCCCCCCCCCCCCCCCCCCTTCCCTGCAGCCATGCGTCTGACGGTTAAAACAACAGCTCCTGCGGCCAGCCAGGCTCCAACTCCCCTACTGGATTTATGCTTTTTTTTTTTTTTTTTCAGTTCCCACCATCACACCATCCCTCCATCCCACCATCCCTCCATCTTCCATCAGCAAGACAAATTGTTTTTTTTTTCTTTCTCTTTCAGGACTTTTTTTTTTAAAAGCTGCTTTTGACACAAATCCTGATACTGATGATTCTGTTCATGGAGTCATGAATGTAAAATAGTGACAATCAAACCTTCCGTCTGTCCTTCCTCCTTTCCTTCTTTCTTCCTCCCTTTCTTCCTCCTTTCCTTCCTTCTTCTTTCCTCCCTCCTTTCTTTTTTCCTTCCTTCCTTCTTTCCTCCGTTATGCATTCCTTCCTTTCCTTTCCTCCCTCCTATACTTCCTTTTTCCTTCCTTCCTTCCTTCCTTCCTTCCTTCCTTCCTTCCTTCCTTCCTTCCTTCCTTCCTCCCTCCCTCCCTCCCTTCCTTCCTTCCTTCCTTCCTCCTCCCTCCCTCCCTCCCTCCCTTCCTTCCTTCCTTCCTTCTTTCCTTCCTTCCTTCCTCCCTCCTTTCCTTCCTTCTTCTTTCCTTCCTCCCTCCTTTCCTTCCTTCCTTCTTCCTCCCTTCCATCTGTGAAAATACATAATTGTTCATCAAGGGTGGAAATAATCGCTCATTAATCGTAATCGAGGTTACAAATTCAATTAATGGTGATTTTGATTTTTACCATAATCGCCCAGCTGTTCATACTCTGACTCATAATTAGTCTCGACACCAATTCTACCAATTCATTTAATAGATCCCTCTTCCAGTGATTTAATAAATATTTGTTTAATCCTTCTTTTTGATTCATCTTGTGGAAAAAGAAGACATTCACAATCACTATTTTATGGTCCAGGAGAATATTTTACAACTTGTTTAAATGCTGATTTTTGAATTTTGTGAAAAATACAGATCAAATGTGTAAAATTTCATACACACAAATGTGAAAAAACTGATATTTTTATATATTTGGTGTCACATTAGAAAAGTCCAGCTAAAATAAATGTGTATATGGTGTTTTTACAGCTTTTAAATGTAAAATAAATGACAATATATAAGGGTTAAAATTTCCTACGGCTCTATTTGATGTCTTTTAAATGGTTTATTTGTCTGATCATTAACCCCCAAAACTCCTTATCCTTTATTCTTCTCCTTTATTATCGTATAAAACGAGAGAATAGGGAGAAAATGTGAGATGATGGACTCAGTGATGGAAATGTGGCTTTAAATTTTTGCTTACAGAACGACACAAATGATTAAGATCGGTTTCCTCGGTCGATGAGTTGCCACTTTACAGCCGCTCATTTTCACTTCAGAGGAAAATTAACGGAGCAGAGATTCTCCTCGTCAGCCTCGTATTTCGGACATCATCATCATCATCATCATCATTAGGTGCTGCCAGTGGAGAGGCGGTCACATTCCTCCTATGTGATGATGATGAATGATGATGATGATGATGATGAACCGTGTAATGGCGTTTTCTCTCATGTAATGTTCAGATTTAACGTACAAATGCAATAAAATCTCTCTACAAAAAATAAATATGACTTCCCAATCCCAACACTAGGACTGTAAACTGACACCTCTGCACTGTTGATCCTGATGATTACCAACTAAACATAAAACTGAAAGACACCAAAGAAGGGTTTCACCTTTTTTATATATTACCAACTATCCTAAACTAAATAAACTCAATCTACCCGTTCTTTAACCCTCCGGTTGTCCTTGAGTCAAGGAAGGAAGGATGGAAGGAGGAAAGAAGAAGGAAAGGAAGAAGGAAGAAGGAAGGCAAGGCAAGGCAGTTTTATTTATATAGCACATTTTATACACAATGGCAACTCAAAGGAAGGGAAAGAGGGAGGAAGGAGGAAGGAAGGAAAGGAGGGAGGAAGAAGGAAGGAAAAATGAAGGAAGGGAGGGAGGAAAGAAAGGAAGAAGGAAGGGAAGGATGGAAGGGAAGGAGGAAGGAAGGAAGGGAAGGATGGAAGGGAAGGAGGAAGGAAGGAAGGAAGGAAGGAAGGAAAGGATGGAGGAAAGAAGGAAGGAAGGAGGGAAGGAAGGAAAGAGAGAAGGAGGGAAGGAAGGAAGGAAAGGAGGGGGGAAGAAGGGAGGAAGAAGGAGGTAAAGGAGGGAGGAAGGAAAGGAGGAAGGGAATGAATAGAGAAGGAGAGGAGGAAGGGAAGAAGGAAGGAAAGGAGGGGAAGGAAAGGAAGGAGGGAGGAAGAAGGAAGGAAAGGAGGGAGGAAAGAAAGAGAAAAGGAAGGAAGGAAGGAAAGGAGGGAGGAAGGAAGGAAAGGAGGGAGGGAGGAGTGAAAGGAGGGAGGAAAGAAAGAAAGAGAAGGAAGGAAGGAAGGAAAGGAAGGGGATGAGGAAGGAAAGGAGGAAGGAAAGAAGGAAGGGAGGAAGGAGGAAGGAATGAAGGAAGGATAGAAGGCAAGGAAGGAAAGGAGGGAAGGAAGGAGGGAGGGAGGAAAGAAAGAGAGAAGGAGGAGAAGGAAGTAAAAGAGGAAGGCAAGAAGGAAGGGAAGAAGGAAGGGAAGAAGGAAGGGAGGAAAGTGGGAACGAAGGAAAGAAGAGGAAGGAAGGGAGGAAAGAAGAACAGTCAGAACAGACGGGGTCAATTTGACCCGTTAAGTAAGCGTAGCTCTGATGTGTCTATTTGAGAGTTTTCTAACCCTCCTGATTGAAAGCAGCAGAGCTTCTGTTCAATAACAGGACGCGGAAAACGCCACCGGCCCCCGAGAGGAGTGTCACGTTTTATACGATACAAGAGGAAAAAGAGAGAGAGAGGAAAAAATATTATTCTGGCTCCGAGGAAATCATATGAAATCCCGTCTGTCTGTTTGAATTCAGCTTCAGCAGTCACATGTCGGAGGAGCCTGACTCCAGGTGTGAAATGGGAGGAGGTGTGATGAGCTTACGGGGCAAATAAAGTGATTATAGGTTCCTTCATATCTTCATTTGAGTTTAACAGCAGCTGATTGTTAAATAAACATGTTGGTTTTATCTTCACACAGTCTGGAAAACACTGACTTGTGAGGCCTTAGTTCATTTTGACAAACAGATATTCTCGTTTGCTGAATCATCAAATTTCATCTAAAGCTGTGATGGTGATTATTATCTATTGATTCCTCATTGAACAATAATAATAATTATTCTTAAAGCTCAAGTTGGTGGTTAAATAGTTTTTTAAAAAAATGACAGCAATCCAAAAATAGAAGATATTCAGCTTATTATAACATAAAATAGAGAAATAGACACATTTTGAGAAGCTGAATTAACCCTCCTGTTGTCCTGGAAGGAAGGGAGGAGGGATGGATGGAAGGGAGGAAGGGAGGAAGAAGGAAGGAAAGGAGGGCGGCGAGGAAGGAGGGAAGGAAAAGAGGGAGGAAGGAAGGTAGGAAGGAAAGGAGGAAAGAGGGAGGGAGGGAGAAAGGAAAAGAGGAAGGGAGGAAGGAAGGATGGAAGAGAGGAAGAAGGAAGGAAAGGAGGGCGGGAGGAAGGAAGGAAGAAAAGGAGGGAGGAAGAAAGGAAGGAAAGGAGGGAGGGAGGAAAGAAGGCCAGAAGGAAGGAAGAAAGGGGGATGGAGGAAGGAAAGAAGGAAGGGAGGCAAGAGAGGAAGGAAAGAAAGAGAGAAGGAGGGAGGGATGAAGGACAGGAAGGAAGGAAGGAAGGGAGGAAAGAAAGAACAGTCAAAACAGACAGGGTCAATTTGACCCGGAGGATGACACTAAGGTTAAGGAAAAATGGCTCAATCGCCTTCAATTAATTGATTATTAGTGTCGCGAAGAATTGAGCTTTTAATTTGAAAATCTCACTAAATTACCACACACAGTAGATTCCTCCAGAGGCGTCAGTATGAAATCACTCCTTGTTTTGACTTGACACAGAGCAGCAACTGAGACTGAGATGAATGTTGAGGTATGAAGTCATGTGTCTGTTGCCCGCCACTCTTCTCTTTTGACACGCTGAAGCCACGTGGAGACCCTCGGCCCGCCGCTTTGCCGAGCCGTGGAGGTGAGCTGGGGGAAGCGCCTGGGTGGCAGGGCAACACACGGGGGCCTCCCTGGCTGGCGCCTGTAATTTTACCTTCCCATTCATCAGCCAGAGATATTAATAATAACAGCAACATCTGGATTCACTTTACTGTCTCGCGTTAACCCTTTCCACTGCGGCACTGACTGCTACTGCTGCTGCTGGGGCTGCGGCTGCCGGCCAGACCCAAAAATCCAACCCCCCCCCTCCCCCTTCTCCCCCCTCAACCATCCCTCCTAACTCAAGTCTCATTCCTCCTGCTGTCAGTCTTCATTTCTCTGTCCCATCTACTTGCTTTAGCTTCACAGAAAGCAAAGCAGCTCACCTGAAAAACCTTTTTTTTTTTTTAATAATCTGTCCTCATGCCATTCTCTTGTCCTATGTGCATCCTCACTGTGGATCACTTGGATTTAATAAGCTTTTATTTTGAAATGGGACTTAAATATGATATGTGGATATTCTTCAGGTTTTTGGCTTTGAAGCACAGCTGACTTTTTTTTTTGGCCACCAACACTTTTATGCTCCTGCAGATGTCACCCAGTTCATAAAAACTCAGCTTGAGGCTTCTAGAAAGCTTCGTGGATAAAAGTTGATTCACAATAAGAGCACAAAAAACCACATTGGCTTCTAGTTCGCAGCTTATCTTGGCTGCTTGGGATTCAGTAATTGACGTTATACAGGAAACGTCTGTCTTGCTTTCGTCAAATACAAAATAGTTAAATCAAAGGCACAAATTATTAACCCTTAAACAGACAACGTGCACCAGGAGATACAGACTCTTTCACCTTCCTGTTGTCCTCCCGGGTCCTTCCTCTTTCCTTCCTTCTTCCTTCCTTCCTTCCTTCTTCCTCAGATCTAAGTTCAGCTGTTAGGGTAAATGTTCCCTCCTTCTGTCCTTTCTTCCTTCCTTCATCTGTCCTTCCTTTCTTCCTTCCTTCATCTGTTCTTCCTTCCTTCCTTCCTCCCTTCCTCCCTCCTTTCCTTCCTTCCTCCTTTCCTTTCCTTTCCTTCCTACCTTCCTTCCTTCCTTCCTCCTTTCCTTTCCTTCCTACCTTCCTTCCTTCCTTCCTCCCTCCTTCCTTTCCTTCCGTCTTCCTCCCTTCCTTCCCTTCTTCCCTCCTTTCCTTCCTTCTTCCTCCCTTCCTTCCCTTCCTCCCTCCTTTCCTTCCTTCCTCTTTCCTTCCTTCCTTCCTCCTTTCCTTCCTTCCTTCAGGTGCAAATGACATAACTAGTAAGGCCTGTTTAAGGGTTAAATCGAGAGGACAATTTATCATTTATTTATCATGTTTTTCTTCATGGCTCCTGCATGAAGTCACAGAGTAGGAAGTTTATAGCTACCTTTATACAAATACTTAACAAATATGGTTTAATATCAGCACACAAAGGATCCGTCGATGTCGATTTTAAATAGAAATGTGAGTAGATATTATTCTACACAGTACTTGCAGATCTGTGCTGTTTCTTGTCACCAAGTAGCCGAGGTCTGTCTGCTATACATCATTTTACTCTCTAAACTCTCTTTTGACTACAAACGCATATTTTGGAAGTAAAAAAAAAAAAATGCTTTCTCTAATCATTGGCTGTGGTTACATTCACACTTTTTTTTTTTTTTTTTCCCTTTCTGATTGAAGGCTTTGGGTCAGCTGTTTACATGTAATGTGATGTAATACGTTCTGGTGTTTACATGCATCAGCGCATTTAATTTGAAAAGCTGTGTGACATGTGCAAAAAAGGGGTGGGGGGTGGTGGGGAGTCGGGGGGTGGGCGGGGATCGGAGCCATACATGTCTCCGATCTCTGGTTACGAACGGCTGAGGTTGTCGCTACAATGAAAATAGCTGCTCCACCTTAAGTCAGTCCATCTTAAGTGAACTGGTCAGGTTAGGCTAACACTCACTGTTGCTAACTTTGGAGCTAACCGCCTTCACTTTTAATCAGCAGGTGGCAAACTGCTAAAGCTGCTAACTTCATACTCTCTGTAACACACACATGCTTGCTCTCTCTACTGTCATGCCACATATTGATTAAATAAGCTTTTATATGCTTATTAGGTACTGATATTTTCCAATTAAACAGATTATAAAAGGTTTACACCACCCCTCTCAACCTGATTTGATTGGAGTAGTCTCTCAGTCCATCTTAAGTGAACTGGTCAGGTTAGGCTAACACTCACTGTTGCTAACTTTGGAGCTAACCGCCTTCACTTTTAATCAGCAGGTGGCAAACAGGAAACAGGAACTTGGCTTGGGTTTGAGGAGTTGTAGCTTCATACTCTTTGTAACACACACATGCTTGCTCTCTCTCTTTACTGTCATGCCACCTAATGATCAGATTAAGCTTTTATATGGTTATTAGGCACTAATATTTTCCAATTAAACAGATTATCAAAGGTCTACATCACCACTCTCAACCTGATTGGATCGGACTAGTCTCTTCCAATTGAGGTGGTTAAAAAAGATACTTTACTTTGATAATTTGATCCCAAACGTATGATTCAAACACATCTAATCTACAAGGGTTAGGGGTTAGGTTACATTACATTGTTATACTTGTATGATGCAGCATAGTTGGTCCCATTTTTGCCTTTTTAATGACTTATTTCCAAAGCATCCTGGTGCTAAGCTGCACAAAATTCTTAGAAGTTCAAACTATAAGTTCCTATATTGGAAAAGGCCTAATTGTGATAGGGTATTAGCTTTAAATACCTTCTTATCTGGTTCTTATCATAATACCTAAAATGCTTTTCAGAGCTATGAACAGCACTCTCAGATTCTTTTAAGTGTCTTCATCTGCCAATTTTTGCAGCTTTCCAAACTATTGATCCAACAAGCAAGCCTGCAGCTGTTGCAGGATTCAAACCTTCTCTCTCAAGCTTTCTTTTATCATTCGTCACATGACTACTTCTGTCATTTAGTCGTGTAAAACATTAAGTGCAGTATCATGAAAGTGTGCTCAGTTATTCCCATTTCTACTATTCACTGCATTGAGACTACAAAGACACGTACAATATAGAGCTCTTGAAGAGAATTGGAGCTGCAGGTAGAAGGAAACGATCTCTTCACATATGGATGCAAAGAGTCATCAGCCTGTCATGAATCTCATCGTCCTTCTCCTGGTTGGCTGTTTCTCTATGGCCGTCATAGAGAAACCGTAGACTGTGACAATCAGCTTTTGTTTGAGGTTATTTCACATCGTGGAGTGGAGGAGTAAACAAGTCTGCGCTCCCATTTCCACAGGAATCAAAACAAACGTGATTACCTCTTTCTTGGTTGTTGCTTGCTTGCGCTTTTTTTAATCTCTCTGGCCCAGTAGTGGGGCGTTGGGTCGGGGGGGGGGGGGGGGGGGGGGGGGGGGGCCAAGGCAGGTCTCATTCACAATAAATCATCATCTTTTGAGTCTGCATGTGTTAAACAGCAGGTCTTCCCCCTCTTCCACTCTTACCTTATGTCGGATAACACGTTTATTTAACCCTCCTGTTGTCCTCGAGTCAAGGAAGGAGGAAAGAACGAAGGAAAGGAGGGAGGGAGGAAGGAGGGAGAAAGGAAGGAAGGACGGAGGGAGGGAGGAAGGAGGGAAAAAGGAAGGAAGGACGGAGGAAAGGAGGGAAGAAGAAGGAAGGAAAAGAGGGAGGAAGGAGGAAGAAAGGAAAGGATGGAGGGAGGGAGGGAGGGAAGAAGGGAGGGAGGGAGGGAAGAAGGAAGGACAGGGAGGAGGAAGGAAGGAAGGAAGGATAGGAGGGAGGAAGAAGGAAGGACAGGAGGGAGGAAGGAAGGAAGGATAGGAGGGAGGAAGAAGGAAGGACGGAGGAAAGAAGTAAGGGAGGAAAGAAAGAGGGAGGAAGGAAAGAAGGAAAGGAAAGGAAAGGAGGGAGGGAAGAAGGAACAGTCAAACCAGACTGGGTCAATTTGACCCGGGAGGACGACAGCAGGGTTAAAGTATACTAAACTCTTACTGTCCACTCTCTCAGCGGTTCTCAATCTTCAGTCAAGAAAGAGAAAGAAAAAGCCAATTAGCTGAGCCGTTCATTAGTTTTTTCGCCGTGCCAAATAACACAAAAAGGAGTGCAGCAGTTTGTTTCATGTCTACATGGGATGGGGCATATAGTGGCGTTAAAAAAAAAAAAAAAAACTCAGACGTTGGCCTGCACACACGGGTGTCCGTAGACACCTCTGCAAATCACCCTGCTGAGCTGTCTATAGGTGGAGCCAGGGCCCTGCTACTGGCCGCCAGGCTTGGCTCGCCGCCTGTTGTGCGAGCCTCCCGCTGGTGGCAACAGGTGACAGAGGTCTGTAGTGTGTAGAGCTGACAGCCCCCCTCGCACTGCATAGAAACACTTGCTTCATTACCAGACCCCACCCCTCCCTCCCTCCCTCCCCCTTAGTCGTAGAGAGAGAGAGAGAGAGAGAGAGCGACAGGGTAACAGACAGAAGTAGAGAGAGAGAGGCTTTACTGCTGTTTCTGAGGCACTAAACATGAGTTTGAGAGGAGGCAAGTCAGTGTGCATCACTCATCTGCTCATGAGTCAACACTCATGATGTCACACGCTGCCTTGCCAGCCTCACACACAACTATACTGTATTACCAATTTTCGCATAAAAGACCTTATTTATTAAAAAAAGGGGAGAGTCGGCTCTTTTTCCATGCAGTGGACTGAGCCGTACCTCCCAGAGAGACTTGACTGTTAAACCATCGTGCCACAAACAACCTGCTAAAAACACTTAGAGTATTTCTCCCATACAGAAATAAACACTGGCCAATTAGTGTTCTTATTTTTGGAACTATTTTAGCTGCCAGAGGAGTTGAAAATATAACCGAGCAGACATGGCCTGACACGGAGGACTGCAATTCCAGCCCTCGTCGTCTCTCCGCGTGGACAACCAGGAGCTGCTATATACCTATCATGACCGTACATCAGTCTCACGGATAGTTTATGTCTCTGTAATGAATCCTTTGGGGTCGAACAATAGCGCCACTATTATCCGGCACAGAGAGAGATGAATTCACATGAAGACAGGTCATCTTGATTTATGAAGTGTGAATTAGGAGCTGAGAGTTTGAGACCAAGGTGGGGTTGGTGAGGAGGGGGGAGGGAGGGGGGGTGGGTGGGTTGCATGGCACAAACAGACGTCTGTGTTGTAGGGGCTGGAGACACCGCGACCTCCCGTCATCCCCCCCCCCCCCCCCCCCCTCACCCCTCCCCCTTCCTCACCCCTCCACCACCACCACCACTGTGCTCTGACTCCTGGCCTGTTCGCTCATTCACAGGAGCCTCTGGCACGGCTGCAGCTTTTGGCTTCTGATGATCTGTAAAAATCCAGCCAGATCTACATGTGGGGATCAACGCCTCGGCTTTGGCGGGGGCGTTGAAATGCGCTAAATGCCCCACTAGCCCGCAGAGGACGCCTGCTGTGTGTCTGTGCCGGTCGTCAGGCTTCATTTATATCACACGGCGGGTTTGATGGAGTGCTGAATCATCCATCAAGAGCAGAAGTATTTACTTGGATTCTAGTAAAATAAAGGCTGATCAAAAACTGCTGACCTGGGCAGTGCATGCTGGTTCTCTCTCTGTGTGTGTGTGTGTGTGTGTGTGTGTGTGTGTGTGTGTTTGTGTACTTACTGTGTACTTAGATTAAAATTGACTGCAGTTGATATATACACGATCATTAACAAGAGTCTGCATTGAAGGGGAAAACCATATAACCATCCAGATAATGGAGGTTTTAGTGTTAAGTGTTTAAAAAAAAAAAAAAAGACCCAGGAAGTTTGAGTAACTGCCATGATTTATCAGACACTAAAACACTGTACAGCGGCGTATAATATTAAGAGGGAGGGTTTTTACTCCTGTGGCAATCTTATCTTATGTTTTGCAACAATCATGACATTAACAGAAGTACAGTGTGTACGTTTTGCAGGTATCTGATTGGCCAAAATGTCACCTTGCTGGATGATGTCGCCTCGCGGTCTAGCAGAAGATAAGCCGATGAGGGTGCTGCGTTGTTTGAATGAAGCCTTATGCCACGTTCATGTGATGTGGGACGGATGGCAGACAAAGGAAAGATTGAGGACAACTCAAGGTGTGATTACAGAGTCGGTTGATTGAGGGTTAAAGATACTGTGCATTGACTCTATAATGCCATATCCAGTAAATGCAGGTTTATTCTCCTCTCTGTGCAGATTTATCAGAGCTTTTTAGACAAGTCTGAGTTTCCTAGTTGTAATGATGGCTTGGATTTTGCCTATTGTGTTCTAGATGTTCTTTATTTTATCATATATAATATTTTACTACAATCGCCGGGACCTGAGGATGGTATTTTGTTCTATTTCCTGTATCTAAATGGCTGCAATGGCAATAAAAATCCTTGGTGACTCACAGTTACGATAACTCATCAGTATTAGACCTCACTGCTTGTTCGTGTCCATTCTGTTTTTGGATTACTGCCAAATAATTGTTTAAAATTCGGGGAGTGATTCTTCAGTCTAACCCTCAAATATTCCTGCGTGGTTTCATGCGTGAATGGGCATTCAGGGAAATCTTTACCACCAGTTTCCCACCTCAAGATGTTGTAACATTTAAGGGGGAAATGCTGGTATAACTGTGTTGTGAATGGAAGCAGAAAACATTGCTGGGAAAAGCACATAAAGAGTTACGTCCGTCTGACGAAAGACGCTTTCATGTGGAGTGATCGAACTAATTACAGTACAAGACGCCGCTGATGATGCATTTGAGTCTGATACTTGTTTACGGTTGCTTTGCCAATGCTTTTGAGGGTGATTTGTCTCACAAAGTTGTTGAATTTTAATGCATTACAAGAACATTGGCAGCGGGCAATAACAGCTCCTCGTCCGCCACGTTCCTGAAAATAATAAGAGATGTCTTCTGCCACGTACACCTAAATTCGGCCTTGTCCATCTATTCTGGTCAAAAGGTGCAAGATGGAAATGAGTTTAGCTGCATGTGTGATGAGTGAAAGTCACTATCGGTGCCTGGAAGATTTTCCCAGTAATTCAATAGGAACTATGTGTGAAAAGGGGTTAAGAAGCAAAGTATACTGTTTGTTAAACTGTACTCAAATCAACCTTCAACTAGTTACATTCAAAATACTAGAAAAACTATCATGGACTAACCATAGACTGTATAAAAGAAATGGACGTAACATCCGTGACGTCACCCATTGGTTTGTGGACTGCTGCTCGGAAGCCAATAGTTTCTAATCTGGGCAGCGCCATCTTGAAAATTCAGGTGCATGCTGGGAAAAATAAAAACACGGATTCTACTTATATGGGCATGAGGCAGAGCCATGATCGGAGCCATGAGCGGAGTGGGGAGGTTGCTATGGTTGCGAGGGCTGGGTCTCGAGGACATTGGTCAATCAACCTGTCAATCAGGACGTAGCCACGCCCTAATGCATACCCTGCTTTATCGTCAAATATAAAATCAGGGAGGCCAAAATGTCCCAAATGAACATCATACTGCATTGAAGAAGGCTTTAAACTAGCGATTGAGACCATAAACACATTTTGAAAACGTTTACTGAGGTTAGAAATCAAGTGAGAAGTTGGTGGATTCTCCATTGACTTGTATAGAGACGGTCGCCCCCTGGTGGCCTTTTGATAGAATGCAGCTCTAAGTTACTTCTGTGTTGGCCTCATTTCAGAGGACCAGAGCTCCCCGCCTGAACTGAGACTAACATTGTTCAATATTTAATACCTGATTAGCAGTATAGGAGATTTAAACTCCATCGACCATGTGATTGCTCCAGGATTTATATTTTGTAAGTTTCAGGATATTTTAAAGCAGAAAAAGAAGAAAACTCAATCATATTTTTTCTCCTGCTCCTCTAAATGATTATAATATTTTCTCTTTGTGTTCCTCTGCTGTTGATAAATGCAGCACAATAGCAGTTCTGGCTTTCTTCGGACCCTGTTTTGTCACCCGTATCCCAAACACAACTCAGTCTTCTGACTAATCACTGAGGATTTTGAGTTTTTGGCATTGCTAATAGATGGTGTACCATGATTTAATGACTTTGCTTGTGTTTCTGTCTGTGAAACCTTCATGGAGGAAAGGAAAGGAACACATACTCCCAGACCAGACTCTGGGTGTTTTTGAGCATTTTGGGCATCAACTCTGCAACCTATGGGAAAAATGAACCAAACGTGCTAATTATAGTGCTCGTTAAAAGCCACAAATATTTATGAGTCTTCTGCACATTCTGAAGATGACTCCAATGGATTTGACTTAAAGCATTCATTTTAGTATTTTTGAAAATACATAGATAATATATGATATAAATACAAGGCTCACTGCTTTTGAGAATAAGGAGGTAACAAAACATTTAAATTCTACACCAGAACATCATATGGTCATCTCAGTTAATTTTAATTAAAGTAACAATCTTAAAACTCTCTGTTTTGGTCTCTTTGGCGACACCTATGGTGATAAGCAGTAATTGCAGGTGTTTTCGGACTTTATTTCCCAAAGGTCTAAACAGTGTTGCCTGTGTGACGTCAGTTCGTTGGCGGGTGGAAACGCTAGCGGAGGCCAGAAAAAGCTGTATACCGCTTCACACACAAGTGAGTTGAAGATGAGCGAGTCTGTTGCGTTAGCTCCGCCTACCTTCTTTTCATCATTGTTATTAAATGTGGAGTGAAAAGTTCATAATCGAGCTGTAATGGCTTGTTCGAAATGGTGCAGTCTCTATAAGTGCATTAGACCATTTAAAGTAGTTTTCCTTGTGATCCAGCAGAGGGCGCTCTAAAACTCCACTATTAGCTTGACCTGTTGCATGCCAGTTAACTAATATAATGTTAATGTAGTGTTGTTTGTTAAAAATGGAGGACAATAGCGAGAAGAGCAGTAATTGCAGGTGTTTTTGGACTTTATTACCCAAAGGTCTAAACAGTGTTGCCTGTGTGACGTTGGCGGGTGGCGGGTGGCAACGCTAGCGGAGACCGGCAAAAAAGTATATGCTGCTTCACACACAAGTGAGTTGAAGTTGAGCAAGTCTGTTATCACTTTTTATTTGAAATTCATACGTTCTTTCAAACGTGGAGTGAAAGGTTAGTGTTCAACCTGTTTGATAAGTAGTCTCTATAAGCACATTAGACCATTTAAAGTAGTTTTCCAGCAGAGGGCGCTCTGAAACTTCATTACTAGCTTGACCTGTTGCATGCTGTGTTGACCTATCAGAGAACTAATCTAATGTTAATGTAGTGTTGTTTGTTAAAAATGGAGGACAATAGCGAGACAATCATGACAGCGAAACACCTGAGAAGCTGAGTGTGAAAGTATTTTGAATTGTAAACAGTGGGCAGCAAAGTCACGAACAAAGATAAGGATTTTTATCAACTCTGTAAAAAGCGAAATGACAACAGATCTGCGAGCTAACCTGCTAGCTTCCTACTCCATTGTGCCTGCGGAGGAAATACAGATGAGCAGAGCAGCGCCACAATAAGAGCCTCATTTGACTGCATATTTGACACATTTGTGCACAGGGGAGGGGAGAGCGCATTTGAATGAATTGCGGATAATTAATCAAATTAATTCAAACTTAATTATTTTAAAAGTGGTGCTTTTTCCTGCTGAATGCCGCCACTCACACTCACACAGTTAGTAATGCTGCTTTCATCAGTGGGGCCATAGTAGGCTCAAACACCATTGTGTTACCTCAGTCTGCGACAGACAGTGACTTAACAGACATTTATTTAAATGAAAATCTTCAAGATTATTACTTTAAGTTTGCAGCAGAAGTGATTATAGTGATTGTGTGCTCTTGGATTGCAGAGGAATGGAAAAAAAGTGCTAAACAAACTAGTAAATTGCACACCTCCCAAGTGCCAGAGTAAACATAGTGGCACCCACTTCATGTCTGTGTGTATTCAGCTTGGCAATGTGGCCTCAATTAGCACGAGGTGTGAAACAACGTACTGAGGGAGATAAAGCGTGTGAAAAGGTGCTTTGTGTTTCCTGAATCACTCTTCCGTCGCTTTAACTGCTCTCAATTATTGATATTTTTTTAAGATACCGTGCCTCAAAAGTCTCCTTATACTGTTTTATTCCTCCCCTCCAAAAAAAAAGAAAGAAAAAAAAAAAAAGGAAAAGACTTCTTGGGTCTTTTGTGGTTTTGCTCCTGCGTGGATGAAAGCTATCACAATCCTCGAGTCCTTTTTTTTTTGTTATGTGTGTTTCTACCTGAGCGTGCCTTTTCTTGGTACCAGCGCTGAAGGTGTCTGCCAAGAGAGAAGTCTGCTTTTCCTCACTAAATGAGAAATCAGCAGGGAAGGCTACAATGACCTGTGCACGGCTCGAACAAGGAGATTCATTTTGAACGCCATATCCTTAAGCGCAGGTTTAAAAGTCCTCTCAAGAACCAGACCCCTGCAAAAAAAAAAAAAAAAAAAAAGGTCATTACGTTGGTGGGTTTATTAGCCAAGGAAACTGTGTTTTGTTAACTCAAGAATAAAAAAATAAAAAAAACTCCTCAATTAAGCAGGCGTCTGTCTCAAGTAACCTGTCTTTTTTAAGGAGGAATATTTCACTATCAAAATGTTCCTGTGGTAAAACAGTAGGAAGGGATTAGAAGAAACAAAAACAACTCAGCATTAAATGAGCCTGGCAATCCTGATGACACTTAATGAGAACCATATTTGGGATTTCGACCCATACCGACACGTTAGAAATGAAATATTCCAGCATGTTAAGAGGAGAACTACTACGCCAATTTCATTTTAATACCTCCTTAAGTGTGTGATTATATACGCTTGCAGCTACTTCATGTTAATCGAAGTGAAAATTTGATGATTTTAATGATTATTTAAAAGGTTGATATTAGTTTTATATGTTTGACTAGTTTACTCTGCACTGTCCCCACATGTGAATGCAATGGATTGAGCCTATCTGTCAAGCGATAGTTTATGATAGGTGCTGGTCAGATGAAAAATATACGGGTGACATTTTCCAGACTTTTCACCATCATTTGACCGTAAACTAAATGAGTCGTGTGGTCAAAGTGCTTGTGTGAATTAGCTCATTCAAAATGAAACAGAGATGCATTTATCTAAAGCGGATGGTTTATGGCTGATGTAGCAGCTGGCTAAGTTCTTCCATTAAATTATTTTTCAAAGAATGATTCTCTGAGCATGAGTTTAGACAGGTTCACAAATTGTGATACTTTCCATGGCTGCTGCTTAGTGAGCGTTGTTTATTTGGGAGCTAATTTGGCCGGCTTTATTGAGAGGCTCGCTGTAGCACGGTAACAGGCAGAAATATTGTCCCACTTGAGTTGGACACAAGCAGTAAATACGCTGCAAAAAGTGTCCTTAACAAGCCGTTTCATCTCCTATTCAAGCTGTAAATCGTGCTTTAGTTAAAAAAAGAGTCCTGCAGAGTGGATGACATCGGGTCGCTTCATTGTTTCCTGCTTTCATTGTCTCCGTCTGCTTTTTTTTTTTTTTTTTTTTTTTTTTCTTTAAAGGGAAGGAAGAACAAAGCAGATCTATGAAGAAAAATGACACTTTAAACAAGCTATTCTTCAATAAATTTGGAAACTTGCTCCGGCTTCTTTTGTTGATGTTAAGTGAAATAATCAAAAGTCAAGACTCACTGTTCCTTATGGCTGCAGCTTTCCATCAAATAGAAATATACCAGATGTGTTTCTTTCTTTTGCATCAAGATATACAGATTTGAATACATATTTAGCATCTTTTAAAATCTTTGGATCTCGACTTGAAGTTGAAACGCAGGTCTTGTGGGTTCGGAGAAAACTGTGATACACACAGCATGAGTTTGTAATGAGTGCAGTGGGTTTAAAGACAGTGGATTCAGTTATTAGTCGAGGCTTTGTGCTGTTGGACAATAAAAGAGAGTCGCTTCATTGTCATTTAAACAGTCAAAACTGAGTAATATTCTCTGTAAGTAACTAAACACTGGATTCATTTTTGGAGTGATCTATTATTACAGATGACAGTACTGTGCTGTCCAATATGGTATTTTTTATAATTAATAATGTGAGGAAAAGATCCCCAAAAATAATTTGCAAGCTGTAGCTCAAGAAAATGGATTAAATATTGATTTAAATTTAGTTTCGCTGACAGAAGAAAGTCATGCATGATGATTATTGATTTGACTAGAAACTGAAATTGTGAAAGAGGGTCAACAGTGTAAAAAGTTTATCAGACTTATGAGGCTAAAACCAAATTGGAAGATGAACTATTTAAATAAAAGCACCACTATATGTACCATAATATTACAATACTAAATTACAAGTTAAATCTAGTAAGGGAGGAAGGAGGAAAGAAGGAAGGAAGGAAGGAAGGAGGAAAGAAAGAGAGAAGGAGGGAAGGAAGGAAAGGAGGGAAGGAAGAGGGAAAGGAGGAAGGAAAGGAGGGAGGAAGGGAAGGAAGAAAGGGAGGAACAGTCAAAACAGACGGGGTCAATTTGACCCGGGAGGACGACAGAAGGAAGGAAGGAGGAAAGAAAGAGAGAAGGAGGTAAGGAAGGAAAGGAGGAAGGAAGAAGGAAGGAAAGGAGGGAAGGAAAAGAGGGAGGAAGAAAGAAGGAAGGAAAGGAGGGAGGAAAGAAGGAAGGAGGGAGGAAAGAAAGAGAGAAGGAGGGAAGGAAGGAAAGGAGGGAAGCAAGAGGGAAAGGAGGAAGGAAGAAGGAAGGAAAGGAGGGAAGGAAAAGAGGGAGGAAGAAAGAAGGAAGTAAAGAAGGAAGGAGGGAGGAAAGAAAGAGAAGGAGGTAAGGAAGGAAAGAAGGGAGGAAAGAATACAGAATTCACAGCAACGTGTCCTTAAAATATTAAAAGTTAGGGTTCTAATGATGCAGCAGGATGATAAATCAGTATATGATATAACTGGATTCTTGTATTCCTAAATGCATTATCATGTATTTTAATGTTATAGCTGGCAGAGAGGGGGCTAGAAGTTTATATTTCTAAAGTTTTAAGATATCAATCTGCATCTTACAGATAAGTGTAGTGGAGTAAAACGTATATTTCCCTCTGACATGCAGTGAAATAGAGGTATGAAATATATTTTGAGCACAACTTCTTCACTTCATGTTTCATAAGAAGCTTGAGATGTTCTCGGAGGCTGCAGGAACTCTCTGTGGCACTTCTGGATTGAAACACTGAACCTCCAGCAGAATGAAAGACTTGTGCATCATTCCCACTGTGAGATTGATTTAAAGGAAGTCTGGAAAAAAACCGACAGGGGGCGTCTGTCTGTCCCCATGCATCCCCCCGCCCTCGCCCTCCACCACTGCCCCCCCCCCCCCCTCTCCCCCAGCGCGGTGGAAGAAGGAGGTATTGGGGATCTCCTCCTAGACAACAAACCCATATTCAAAAGAGAGGCACACGAATTACATCACGCTCCGTGTGGAGGATATAACGGAGGTCTCGGGTTTAGGAGCACCGCTTTTTTTTTGTGCAGAGGAGACAACAGGAGCATCATGCCGAGCTCGCGCGCACAGAGCTCGAGGAGACTTTTGAGCGCTGTCACGCAGTTTATCATAAAGAGTCGTTTCCACTGACGGACCAGACGTTTCATTTTCGTCACGGATTTTTCATCATGGGAATGTGTGATTTTTAAGGGACACTCAAAGACCCAAATTTTGGATACGGCTCACGCGTAATTGCGCACAAGAAAGTGTCCCCCCCCCCCTTACTCAGTGCTCTCTGACTGCTCCCTGCTTCCTTTGACATGGATCAGTCTCCGCAGTTTGTAGCCATGTATCTGCTGGTGCTGTCCCTCGGACTTATGATGGACAGGGGGATTTGTCAGCACTACTACCTTCTCCGACCCATCCCGAGTGACAGTCTTCCTCTTGTGGAATTAAAAGAGGATCCGGACCCCGTCTTCGACCCCAAGGAGAGGGACCTTAACGAGACCGAGTTGAAGAGCGTCCTGGGAGACTTTGACAGCCGCTTTTTGTCCGTTTTACCTCCCGTAGAGGAGAAATACAACGGGAACGATGAGCTGGAGGACTTTGAGTCGATCCAAAAGCCCGGTGGAGTACTCCCGAAGGAGATCCGAGCGCTGGATTTCGACGTCCAGTTCGGCAAGAAGCACAAACCCAGTAAGAAACTGAAGCGGCGGCTGCAGCAGTGGCTGTGGGCGTACTCGTTCTGTCCCATCGTGTATACCTGGACCGACCTGGGGAACCGGTTCTGGCCGCGGTTCGTGCGCGTGGGCAGCTGCCTCAGCAAAAGGTCGTGTTCGGTTCCGGAGGGGATGGTGTGTAAACCCGCCAACTCGACTCACCTGACTATACTGAGATGGAGGTGCGTGCAGAGGAAAGGGGGACTAAAATGCGCGTGGATACCGGTGCAGTACCCGATCATCACAGACTGCAAATGCTCCTGCTCCAGTTAATAGACTCTGCATCAAAAAAAATAAATTATAAGCTCATTAATTTCTTTTTTTTTCTTTTTTTTTTGGTGATTCTTGTTCACATGCACTACCGAGTGTAGGAATGTATTTTCTGTATATGCGGTGCCATGCAGTTCTATATAGCTCCCTGTACAAAGTCAGTATTATTTGTAACCAGAGTCTACTTTATTTGTGGAGATATTGGTTATATATTTTGTATTTATGGAGATATGGCGCATAGAGCCACGTAAGGACTTGCAGTTGTCCATATTTGGATGAAGCAGATCGACCTCAGAGTTAAACGTGGATTATTGATACAGTTGTGTATCGATGACTTGTTTTATCCTGTAAATTAAGGAAATTTGCTATTTATTCTTTATATTCGTACAATAAAACGACACTGAAATGATCCTAAATGTATTCTTTCCTTTTTCTTTTTGAACACTTGTACTCTAGTGTGAGCTGTGGTAAAGGATTGGATATCATTAAGTCACCTGCCACAGCGCGCAACAATGTGCAGATCTCACGCTAACACCATTTTACGCATCAGGTACTTTTTACAATCATGAACTTATAACGCAGAACTATTGCTGTCTTGTTTACTGTGTGTTTCCGTTTCTGTGGAAACATCATGTGCTTAAGAGGATTTGGTGATAATTAGAATTCTTTAGTATATTACAAGATGAAGCTTTAACTTTTAATGTATAGATAATAGTTCTCTCCTGGCCTCAATGTAACCAAAGCTATCTTATCTGTGCAGAACTGCCACTCAGATATCAGACACATTACATGCTGATAAAAGAAAGGGCTGTGATTGACTGATTGAAGGAATCAGCAGCTGCTAACAGTTCTCACTCTTTCATCTACACTAACCCTCCTCCACATTTGCAGCCCAGCAGGAGCTGAGTTTCTGCTCCACAGTGAGAGAAGCAGATACTGCATCTGTGACACCACTGACATGTAATAAATTAGTTTTCTAACACTGATTTATCCTTGTCAGTTGGTCAGTACTTAAACCTTTGAGCCAAACTATTTGACAAGCGTGACGATGAGCAATTTCCAACGATGGAAACTGAATAAAAAAGACCCAGAAGTTTATTTGTTCTTTACTTTAAAGGTACTGTATAGTTCTACATGACGACATTTCAGAGGGATATAAAATCATTATTACTCCACTACACTTATTTAACCACAATATGTGCAGTTTTAGATATTAAATACCAAACATTTGATAAAATGTAATACAGTGCTATGTATTAAAAGTGTTCAGGTTCTTTAATCATAATAAATTCAAGTGGCATTACCCTAGTAAAAGTTCTGCATGTGTAAAAGTACAAAGTATTATATTATTTGTTCATTATTATACTGATGCATAAACATGTTAGCAGCATTATAACCCTGTATCTGGCTAATTTTAACAACATTATATACTGTTAGATAGCTCAATCTGTAACAATGCATCATATATTATAAGATGATTACATGTTTTCTATCTAAAAATCTTTATCTGCAAGGTAAGAAAAGTATAAAAGTGGAGTATAAAATACATTTTTGGGGCGGGGTAGATGTATAAAGTTGCATACAGTAAAGCATAAGTACCTAAAAATGATACATATTTGAGTAAAAGTGCTTAAATGACTTTCCACAGCTTATTAAATGACCCAACTATAGAGAAAGTGGTTAAAATGAGCTCCACCTCCTGCAGCTGCAACATTAGACTGATGCAAGCTCACTCATGCATTATTAATAATATGCAAAATATGATAATACATACAAATACATGTCTGTTTTACTAATATGCATACGCACGTTTAGCTCGTAATGCATTCAAGTACAGCTCTGAATTTCGGGACTTGTAATTGAGTACGTCTACCTTGTGGTGTTGCTTCTTCTAATTAAGTAAGTCATGTGAATCCATCATCTCCTGCGTGAAGCACAAACATCAATGATTGCTTGTCGGGCAACTTCTTTTCACTTCACCTCCTTCTCATAGTTTCACTTTTTACTGACTCAGGATTTGATGATGCTAGTTAATCCTTTAAACTCTTGAACTCTTCCCCTCAAGTTTCTTTTAAGTCTAAAAAACTAAAGTATATGTTACTGTATATTCTGCACCAGCTTTCATGAAAACTATATGATGCCATGTTTTTAATGGCAGCAGCATCACATAGAAGATAAATATTATAGATGTGTCTTGTGTACGATTTTATCAGCGTTCCCCTAAAATTCAACCTGACATGTTTGGTATTTTTGGAAAAGTGCACACTCTCACTAAAAAATCTCAAATAAAGGGAGTTTGAATACAGTTGGCCACACAACACGAGTTTGTAAAGACTGAGCCCACTGCTGAGTCTATTAAAATTAACAACAGTAGTTCAATAAATTAGTTTCTGTAATCGTCTGAGTTATGCTTTGAGTTGTTGCTTCTCTCTCTCTCTCTCTCTCTCTCTCTCTCTCTCTCTCTCTCTCTCTCTCCTCTCGCACTGACAACGACAACCCCCTCCCTCTGTTTTTCCACAGCCTCAGTCGGGCAGACAGTGGGGCACCAGAAAGCCTGTGTTTTGTTTTAGTTGTGTTTAGTCCGTAATGATGCTCCTTAGCCTCAGAGCCAGCTCGGTACGTAGGCCTACACATGCAAGCAGACAAATCCCTGTACTTGTCACCCAGCAGCGACGTAAAGGGTGACGATCTCCACAATGGCCTTTGATGCATGTGTGTGTGTGTGTGTGTGTGTGTGTGTTGGATCCTCCGTGCTTGACAGTAATCCTCCAGCTCTCAGTGATACTGTTTGTTCTGTAGCATAAAGCTCATGATGATCAGTTGACAAGCACTGTGGATATCCACCTATTTCAGGTTTTGTGTGTCACACAGTCGGACGTGAAAGCTCCCGGAAGATTAGTCTAGTCGTTTAACAGCTGCCCTGGAAAATATGTAATAATAGTTTCTTGTAACTTCTTTCTTTTATACTTTACAGCTTTTAATTTGTCTGCTGTTATTCAAAGTAACAGGTGTCCCGCTGTGGTTTTGCACTTCTGTGTGTTTCCAGCTCACTTGTAAATCTTTCAATATCATTTCTCTTCTATTTACAATCATGTGCTCGAGTGTGTTTCTTTTCTTATCACATCCGAGCAACAGGAGTTTGTTCCTCTTCAGGTTTCGATCTTTCCTTTCCCTTCTTCTGTATTTTCCGCCTCTCCGCCGTAAGAGCAGGCGAAGTGCTGATGCTGGTCAGATGATTTGTGTGTGGAGTAATACGTGTTGACAGAGCGCTCGGTGCCTGCTAATACCAGCTGCAGACTGGAGGATGCAGGGCTGCTAATGCCCTTCGTCACTCCTGAGCTTGGCTCTGTGCTCTCAGCCTCGTCGCTCAGCGTGGCGCTCGCCGGCCTCTGCTGTCCACACATCTCTACAGTCAAGACATCCTACTATATAATGCTTTTAGCCACCAGCAATCCATTAACTTAATGATCTCCTCGGGTACAGGCTCATTTTTATTGCTTTTCTTCTCCTGCCACCCCCCCACAGCCCCCCTCCTTCCTTAACCTAATCAACTTTCTCTTTTTTTTCTATGCAGATATTCTGAGGCCAAAACCTTGTTGCTGATTAAATTCTCCTACAGGGTTCAGATATTTTCCTGATCAAAGCAAACTTCTCTTTGTTAGCTTTGCCAACAATATCAAACACAAGTCGCTCATTTTTCATTACAGATGATAAAATTAGTTTTCATAACTTTGACTGGCTCATTAATAGGCCAAAGGTAGCCTTTGTGGCACCTTCCATTACAAATACAATAACAGTCCGATCAAGCCAGCTCGGTTTGTTCAAGTCGGACCGCAAAGTGATGTTTATTTAGTGAAAATGACAAATTTTAAATAATGCCGTTAAACATTTGAGCACATGAAAGGATGTGCCGTAATGATCAGGCTGGAAAGCTCTGAATACATTTTGACCACTACACTTGGAACTTTAACTCTGTAATAAAATGATACACAAAGCTTCAAAGACACTGAAGTCACTCTGTTGTTAGACGCATTTTATTTAAAAATATATCATTTAAAAGTCATAAAAGAGTCAAAATTCAAGGCCTGTCAAGTTCAGGCACCTAGTGACTCAATCAAAGATTTTATTTCCTCATGTACAGTACGTTCATTTCTGCTCCGTCCTCAAGCTGCCTAACACAATTTATGATGGTGACGCGAGTAGTGGAGAGATGATGTGTTCAAATCTACTGACATTTTAAACGGGTATCCCAAAGTTTCACAAGATACCAAATATGGGAAATCTGGAGGAAGTGTGTATTAAATTAAAAACTAAATCAGACGTCATAAAAATGTCCACATGATGGAGTAATCATAACTCCACTTACTAGCTTTTTTTGTGTTCCGTTGTCATGGAGATTGCTCAGATGATGGAGTAATCTTAACTCCACCTACTAGCTTTTTTCGTGTTCCGTTGTCATGGAGATAGCTCAGATGATGGAGTAATCTTAACTCCACCTACTAGCTTTTTTCGTGTTCCGTTGTCATGGAGATAGCTCAGATGATGGAGTAATCTTAACTCCAACTACTAGCTTTTTTCGTGTTCCGTTGTCATGGAGATAGCTCAGATGACAGAGTAATCATAACTCCACCGACTAGCTTTTTCCGTGTTCCGTTGTCATGGAGATAGCTCAGATGATGGAGTAATCTTAACTCCAACTACTAGCTTTTTTCGTGTTCCGTTGTCATGGAGATAGCTCAGATGACAGAGTAATCATAACTCCACCGACTAGCTTTTTTCGTGTTCCGTTGTCATGGAGATAGCTCAGATGATGGAGTAATCTTAACTCCACCTACTAGCTTTTTTCGTGTTCCGTTGTCATGGAGATAGCTCAGATGATGGAGTAATCTAAACTCCGCCTACTAGCTTTTTTTGTGTTCCGTTGTCATGGAGATAGCTCAGATGATGGAGTAATCATAACTCCACCTACTAGCTTTTTTCGTGTTCCGTTGTCATGGAGATAGCTCAGATGATGGAGTAATCATAACTGCACCTACTAGCTTTTTCCGTGTTCCGTTGTCATGGAGATAGCTCAGATGATGGAGTAATCATAACTCCACCTACTAGCTTTTTCCGTGTTCCGTTGTCATGGAGATAGCTCTGATGATGGAGTAGTCATAACTCCACCTAATAGCTTTTTTCGTACTCCCTCGGTCAATAGTTTGTTCCGTCGTCATGGAGATAGCTCAGTTTGTCCTCACATGACCTATGAGTAGGCTAATACTGTTCGTCAGAGGAAGACCGTGACGTTTGGTTGAAAGTTCTGGGGGGAAGAAAAGGTCGTAATGTTAGTCGTAGAGGAACATTACGTTGATTTTTTTGTTTTTTATTTTTGTCAAACTACCATTTCGTAAGTCACTGATGTTAGATGCCAGTAATATTGTCGTGAAATGTTGAAAATCGCAGTTAACATGAACTACGAGAATTATATTTATTAATTTTTATGCATTTATCCCAAAGTTGTAAGTTTTAGGCTAGTTGTCTTTAGCCTTTCCAACAGCCACCATTTGTATTTTAAGCTAATAGATTTAGCATAGAAGTTCATTTTTTACCATTTATAGAAACCAATCTCCATCCTCTCTCTTACTCTTGACGTTGTACTCCATTATACTGTACATTGTAAATATCTTCAGTACAAACTCTAGAAAGAGGTTTGCGATATTTAGCATGACAAGCTAACGAATCTCTGCAAACAGAACCGCAATCCTGCACTGCACATGCTCAGTGGCGTTTGCCTTTCACACAGAACTACTCTTACTGTTTTTAATCTCTTACCAGTAGGGGCTAATCAGAACCATACAAATTACAAGAGATCAAATTAATATTGAGTGGAATTGAGTTCAGCCTATTGGTCTGGCCTTCCACAACAGTCTCAGTTTCTCATGCAGCCCCTTGATTTAGCACGACAAGCTAACGAAACTCTGGAAACAGAACCGCAATCCTGCACTGCACATGCTCAGTGGCGTCTGCCTTTCATACAGAACTACTCTCGCTGTTTTTAGTCTTTTTGGAGCAGTTTCTAAATACTATAATAAACTTAACATGACCAAATTTTTCAAAATGAAACGTTTTGTTTGGGTGTAGCCTAGCATTGTGGCTCATTGACGTGTTTTTAATAGTTTTTGGGCAACAACGGAGGTCTGCGGCACAGAGGAATAAGATATATATGAGGTTTTGGATATACACACAATACTTGTAAGTAGATCAGTTCGTTGTTGGTTTGGCTCTACGCATTAGATTTGTTGACAATAAGAAAAACAGAAAATCACCAGACTTATCCCTTAAATAAACTTGGAGTTAACTGTGTGTTTTGTTCCCTCATTGACATCATGGAGAAACATCAAGGAAGATGGCATGCACAGCTGGAAACTGTTGCACACTCAAAATCCGGGATAATGAAAAATGTTCGATTATGTTTTAAACCGGTGAATTAAAATCCGTCATAAACGCATCAGACCTATTAAGAGCCGTCTATCGCAGCTTGTCAGCGGAGACGAGCCTTTTGCTTTTAATGGGATTTGTCCGCGTGCATCTGTCAATATGATCAAATATGAAGACATATGAAGAAGTTTCATTCATTCACTGTCCGATGTCCAGCTGTGGCTGCAGCCGAGGCCTCTGGGGAAACATCCCTGAATGAAGGCAGGTGTTCCACTCCCAGCTGTTTCTGTTATTAACACGGCTCAGATATGAACCTGTCGCTGGGTTAGAGCCTCGTAACTCCAACAATGTTTGGTTGATTGTCAGATAGAAAGGTTTTTCTGCTCGTTACGCCAGTAGAGTTCGGCAGTTGCAGTTCAGCTGAGATTCACAGTTAACATCCACAGTTTTTATTTAGGTTTTAATTAAAATCATGTATAGAATCATATTCATCATATCTGCTGTTTCATACACAAGGTAACAGAGAGACTATAATGACAAAGAAAAATATAAAATAAAGAAGAATAAAGCAAGATGAAATAGAAGAAATAGAATTATATCAGTATTCCCATAGCAGGACTCCACCTTTTTAGTGAATATATGTTTTTGAAGTCTCAGGAAATATGTTATTTGTTCCATTTGATATATTTCCTTTATTTTTTCAGTCCACATATTGTGTGTTGGAGGGTCAGGCTTCAACCACCTTCAATCACTGTAATGCATTTAATTGCTATTTATTGCAATACGTCTTGGTACATCCACAGTTTTATCAGATCTGTGACCAAGCAAATAATCTTCAATCTTATCCTAAAAATGCCCTCGTTCAAGCATTATCTGTATGTTATCTTTTATTATTATGAGACTAATGTGAAGCTAACACAACCTTAATGCTTCTAACTGTTAATTCACTATTGCTGTACTTCCTTTTATGGCTGCTTGAGGGATAGTTTAACTAATTCTGCATCTATCTAGTCTCTTTCTTACGAATCTACTGTCTATATAAATGTAGTTATTTTTATAATATCCAATTTCTGGTGTTAGTTTTTTCTGGTCTGTTGAAAGTGCTGGTCCAATTTCACAGTTTCCGCAGTGTCATAATTGCCTCTATAAACATCAAAGGCTGACTCCTATTTGGAGGTTGTTTAAAATGTTTGCTCTGTTGCGCTTAGTTGCATGGACAGTTATTTGAGCGTATCATGTAAAGATAGCCGGCCTCTAGTGTGTACTGTAGATGTAATCAAAGTATTCAAAAGTACAACAACCACATCTGTCATGGCTGCAGAACACAACTTTTTAAATTGGTAATTATAATAGTCGAATTTATAAAAATCGTTCCAAAATTGGCAAATCAGAGTCAGCGGGTCAGCTTCATACAGCGATTGGCCAGTCATGCTGAGAAGGAAACAACGTAGGAAGGATTTGCTGCATTTTTAATGTCTCACCCTTCTCTATGACAGCAGGCTTTTTGCCTCAGCTAATGTGAAGCTAACACAACCTTAATGCTCCTAACTGTTAATTCACTATTGCTTTACTTCCTTTTATGGACTCCATGGTGCTTTCTCACTGGCGACACCTTGTTCCTTCCTGTCATGAGGGATAGTTTAACTACTTCTGCAACTATCTAGTCTCTTTCTTATGAATCTACTGTCTATATCAATGTAGTCATTTTTATAATATCCAATTTCCAGTGTTGGTTTTTTCTGGTTTGTTGCATTTGCTGGTCCAAAATATCACAGTTTCCTCTATAAACATCAAAGACTGACTCCTATTTGGAGGTTGTTTAAAATGTTTGCTCTGTTGTATGGACAGAGAAAGCCGTCTTCTAGTGTGTACTGTAGTTGTAATCAAAGTATTCAGAAGTACAACAACCACATCTGTCATGGCTGCAGTTCCAAAATTGGCAAATCAGACTAACTATCAGGTCAGCTTCATACAGCGATTGGCCAGGCGTGCTGAGAAGGAAACAACGTAGGAAGGATTTGCTGCATTTTTCATGTCTCACCCTTCTCTATGACAGCAGGCTTTTTGCCTCAGCTTTGTTCGAAACAGCTATAAACACTCGTGCCTTCAGATGTGGTTGGATGACACCTCATATAAACTGGTTTGCTTTCAGGCATGTCCTTAAAAAAAAAAAAAATCATATCCGTAACATAAAACAAATCACTTCAGTAGATGTTTTGACTTGACACCAAATCTCACTGATATCTGTTAAAGTTAAACCGCCAACTAACCTGTGTGGTATGGGATATTAAGAGGGGGAAAAAGCCTTTTTGGGTAGATAGGGTTTGAATTTAGTGCCTTTCAGTGCATTTAATATGTTATCTTTGTCATAAAACATTGTTAACATGACTTCACCCAACCTGCAACCTTATATCTCCATTTGTCTTTCACTCTGGAGTTGCTTTTCTAAGAATATCAGCGTTATTTGTTAATATTAATGTTGTTTCAAGTTACAGAGATGAGCGGGCAAAGGATATCAGAAGTGTTTGTCGCTGCCCTGCATGAGCAGTTTGTTGGTGTGCAGTCCACTGAAAGGCAGACACGTCCTGTCAAAAGTTTTATTTGTTTGGTAAAGGATGCTGTTTGGCGTTGGGCCCAGTTCATTGTGCTCTCCCACACATCAGATAATTAGAGGCTTTTGAAATATCCTCTCCGCTGCTGCTGCTGCTGCTCCCCGTCCTGGTCACGATGTTCAAACTGTGATGCGTGGCAAGGTTGATGTTGATTCTTCCAGCATTTTTGTCCGCTGTAAATTTCACCGAGCTGGGTTTGATGACTTGTGGGGGGTGATCCTGCTGTTTGATGTCCAGAGCTCGTTAATCCAAACCTCATCTGGTATGCAAGGTCAGACCCTACTTTGATGTTCACGGGGCAGCTCTGCCAAGTCTAGAGAGCCGAGAGGGCACTGTTCGTTTACGAAAGATCAGGAACCGTAGCAACCCTGACAGATTTTGGCTTTTGTCCATCAACTACTGTGAGGATGAGGTCTGGTTTGTTAAAGGGGCCTCTCTTAGCTCTCCTGCAGCTGAAAGAGCGCACATGAACATTTCCTGAGAAGCTGAATCAAATACAAATCATTTCCCAAACACGCAGGGTAATTGGAGGAATGTGTGTAACTTTCATGTTTTCCTCAGGGTGCCGCCGATACAGTTTATTACGACGAAAGCTCTGCGATGACACAGAGTATATAAACCAAAACAGGTACTGCTTCTGTGTGTTTTCTAAGATATTACATTTTAAAGCCTACACTTATTTCTCTAATCTCTCAACCACATCAGAGCAAAATGACAGCTATTATTCATTGTTCATTTTGGGTGAAGACTTGTTGCATAAGCACTTTTTTTTTAATTTACGAGACCTCAAACCCTTTTTTTTTTTGATATCTTTTTTTGGTCTTCCTTGGAAATAGATGGGAATGAGAAGAAACAGTGTTGTTTGTTATGTAAAATAAAGCAACAACAGCCCCCACTTTGCACCCAGCGCAGGAATTCACTGCAATTAACTCTTCAGCGTCGCATGTAAATATGAAGGTTTGGGGCTCCGCGGGCAGGCCGGCACTCACTCACACACAGAGATCCTGGGCCTTTGTTCTCCCAGGGCTTTGGCTGGCCGCCACACTGCCTCAGTTGGCGGCACCTAGCTATAATTCTTTCACAATGGCTGGCGTGTGAGCCGTCCATCATTCCTCTCCCGTGTCTCCCTGCTTCTCCCAATGCACCCCCTCTGTGCCCCCCCCCCCCCCCCCCCACCACCACCACCCCTTCTCCACTGGCACCTCTTGAGCCTCAAGCATATTCAGGTTTACTCGCTCAATAGCACATGCCAAGTCTTTTTTTATTTTTTTATTTTTTTTATCATCCTGCCATCTTCCACATCTAAATAAGCAGCCCAGAGATGTTTATTAATTCACTCTCTTAACACTTGGCTGTGCTTTGATCAGATGTTGAGCTATCTAAAGAAATCATTTCTGGAGCTTAGTGAGATCTTCAGTTGTACTGCAGGATCTGTGCAAATTGTTTCCAGATACACCTCTTTTTGATTTAGCCTCACACCTACAATAACCTCAGAAACTAATGCCAAGAGGTGCTGCTCTGTTGATATTATTTCTGGTCCCTAAAAATACCATTCAGTATTCACTTGATACCAACATGATATTGGATAAACTCAGTGTATTTCATATCATGGGTCATTAAAGGTGTCAACCCCACAGGATGCTTGCAGGGAGTTATTAAAAACAGCATAGTTGTAGACGTTTGATCACATTTAGATCCGATCGTTATTCTTTATGCCATTTTCTTTTTAAAAATGCACATTGACGAATCCATGGCTGATATTCTTGTGGTTTTGGTTCACTATTTAATTACTGAAGCCTGAGTTTGAATCTGGACAAAGATTGTTTATTGCTCCCTTTCTCTGGCCCAGTTTTCCTTCATCTCTACTGCTGGTAGTAAAAGCAAGAAAACCACAAAACTAATATAAAAAAGAAAGAAAGAATATTGTAGAAACAGTAATCGGCATAGTCACACCAAAGGTAATGTTTCCAAGGACCAAGCTGAAAATGTCTTGTTTTATTTGATTGGTTTTGTCACCAGGATTTTGTCTAAAGGTCTTCATCTCTAGACGTTCTTGTCCACATTGGTTCAGGACAATGTATAAAGCCTTGGGTCCTTGGCAGCCGCGAGATGATGGGAAGCAAGATGAAGCACGGCGTCTGGTTTGGGAAACTAGGGGATAAGTTTGGCAGCTTTCCTGGATAGGCTCAGCTGGATGGTTTCTCTTTTCACTGGATGTTGAACATTACGTGGCTCCAATCCAAGTGCTGTTCAAACAGGTTCACCTTGGTTATGCAGGAATTCATAATGCTTAATATGTCAGAGATTAAAGCGTCACCAACTCTTCCAGTGCAGTCTGTATAGTTGGCCTCATTCTACATCTTTGTATCATGACCAGGTATTCTTGCAGTCCTGCTCTGGTAAGGATGGATGATGCACATTTTCAGACCCCTGGAAGGCATAATGTTGCAATTGGTTGTTCGCAAGAAAAGTGATAGAAACAGTTGTGTCAAGAATGATAAAAGAGAGCTGGAGACCTCTGCATGGCTTGGACTATCATAGCATGAAGTAGATGTGAATTATAGATGGTAGGTTTTTGGAAAATTACAGAAATGACCAGACAGAGGCCTCTTAATGTCCGAAATGTGTGGTGGGTGGAGGTTTCAGAAGCTATTTGATCATTCGACAAGCTATTCTGATGGAGTATACTGGCCCCTAGTGATTGTTCAGTGTGGCATTTTTGATATAGCTTCAAGGTTCATATGTTACAATGCTACCAGTGAAGTAAATGGGCCAAACTCAGTGCTGTTTTGGCAGCAGGAGTCGGAGGTAATGTTGCATCAAAATGTGAAGCGGGGAAATAGGAAGGCTAGAAAATAACTTTTTAAAGTTGATTATAAATATCAACAAGACGTAGAGCCTTGTCATACTCAGATATCTCTCCTGAGGGTATCACGTTGTGGCCGTCACTGTTGAGGAAAGAAAATGTGAATATGTGCAACAACCGGAGATTATCTGAAAATCACACTTTTGACAGTCTTGCTCAGGTAGGTTCATAAAACATAAAAGGTTATCAGGAGCAAAAGCCCTCAGGCGCTCGAGACTGAGACGAAAACAATTTCACATCTTTCAATTTCACGTCTCCATCCTGATGACGGAGCACCATCATTAACACGCCTGTGGCTTGCTGATATAATTGCATTCTGTCAAGGTGCTGCACAAACATGTCACATAAATACTGTATGTTTTATGGGCAGGACGACTTGAGGCCAGATATTTCAGCAGTGAGATCTAAGCAGAATTGTCTGATGCAAAAGCACATTTTTTGGTTGTGTATATCTCAATTACCTCAAAGCAAAACTTTGCTGACAGGTATTTCAAATTTGATGTGCACGGTCTAGTACTTACAGTGATTTGGTTTTGCAGATATTTCAACAGTTATTGTTTGTCATTAAATACTTACAGCACATAAATCCTCCTGGAACCCGCAAAGTGATGTTTTAATATTTCTATTTGTGTAACAATTAAACAAACAAGTTACAACATGTTAATTACTGAACTTTAGTTGTTGGTAAGCATTTCTTTTTTTTAACTTTGCACAGAGCCAGGCTGGTTGTCTCCCTCTGCTTTTAGTTTTAATGCTAAGCTAATCGCCTCACAGCTCCGACTCTGTATGTCTATATTGTTCTTAATGTCAACAAATGTGAAGTACTGTGTGTCGATCCAAAGCCTTGTAGTTCTTATTCCTCTGTGCCATAGACTTTCATCGTTGTCCAAAATGTTACAAAAGGGTTTAATTTAAAAATGGAAAACACATTTAGACACAGAGAAATTAAAACGAAATCGAAGCATCAAATTAAAAACAAATAACGTCAAGAAAACTAAGCGGGCAGCTCAGGTAAAATCAGAAAAGTAGAAATATGAAAGGTGACACTGACTCAGACGGCCTTATTTTCTTGGGCAGGTTGAACCGAAACCTCGATAACCAGCCTGGATTTTCAGCCTGGACTAGAAGAGACAGAAGGCCCAAGGATCTTACTGCAAAGGTTCATAAGATTAAAATGTCTAAAATACAATTTAGAGCCTTTAATCTGATCATTAAGATCTTAAAATCAGTCCTAAAACAAACAGGGAGCCAATGTAAAGAGGCTAAAACAGGCGTGATGTTTTTGTGCCTCTTATTCTTGGTCAAAAGCCTGGCATTTGAGTTCTGAACAGACTGTAATCATTTCAGAGTTTTTCTGGTCAAGACAAGAGAAAAGACTGTTGCAATAATCAAGGCATGAGGAGAAAACATGTCAGCGAGCTATTCCGCTGTACTGGGCGACATGTTTTTTTACCACAAAATGTTAGTTTGTTTAGAAACCGCTCCAAAGTCTAATAACATCAATCATGTTTTCAGTCTCCGGAGAGTAGTTCTGTGTAAGGCAGAGGTCAGTGCACATGTGCGGGAATGTGGTTCTGTTTAATGTGTTTCACTAGCTTGTTTCGCTACACATAACCTCTTGATTTTGTACTAAAGATCTGTGAGAAGGTTGTAGATGTTGTGATATGTAGCATAGCAAGCTAGCAAAGCACCGCGAGCATAACTGCATTCCCAGGCCGAACACAGAACTACTCTCCTGAGACTGAAAATATAATGAAGGAACATGTGAGTCAGTGCAGCGGTGTGGCTCATTGACATGTTTTTTAATCGTTTTTGGACAACAACAGAGGTCTAGGGCACAGAAGAATAACATATATCAGACTTTAGATACACACAATACTCATTAGTAGGATCGGTTCAGTGTTGGTTTGGCTCTGTTTGAGATTTTAGATTTTAAAAAGAAGGCGAATATGTGTTGAACTAATTCAAGTCAGGATTTACTGGATATAAGAGAGCTTGTCCCAAACCATGAAACATAATACCATCCTTCAGAAATAACATTTAGACATGTAATTTTCTTGCTGCACTTTGGTCTGCTTCACATTTACAAATGCGAGATGCTTGTCAAGGCCTACTGTCGGCACCTGAGCATTGGAACCGTGCGACGCTCAAGATTTGACATTTTCTTGTGCTGTACTTTCTCTGAGGATCCAAACACCCCTCTACCTGTTTTGTGAGCAACACAACTCACTGCTGTCTGACCAGAGAGAGAAGAAAGCTTATAAAAAGAGAGGAACAAGGGAAGCAGGCAGCAGAGGATGGAAGACTACAGATTTATCACCCAGCCGTGGAGTGGAAAGAAGTGCTGCTAGTCTGGAGAGTGGGTTTCCACTTCAGTTTAATTCAGTGTGAAGTGTTTAAGACACACAAGTGTGGTTTGTGGAGATAAATGGGAAACCCAGGCTTTTTCCGTCAAGAATGACACCTCTCTGTATGAACTCTCTCAGTAGTATTTGGCACAGCTGGTTGCAAGTTGTTGACAGGCTTCAATGGTAATTTGCAGCAAGTTGATTAAGTATTTGAAGTATGCCTTGTTTTGGGTTTGAACTTCAGATTTATTTTTAACCGCTGACGGTTTCTTTTTCTTTTTTCTGACCTGACTGGAAGCCATCAGTTTTGAATTTTCATTGAAGGAATATTAATGACAGCTGCTGCTGAACAGTACGAAGCTGCACTGAAGAATATTTCAGGGGATATCTGCCATCTAGTGGTGCAGATGTGCGCAGATGTTTTTTCACAGCTGCACTCAATATGTAATTCACACAGATCCTCGTCCGCTTGTCTCAGTGATGATGAATACAGAATGCAAACTGCCACATTGCAGCGGAGCATGATTAAAAAGCACAAGTGTTCAGCATGTTAACTAGGACTAATATTAGCACTGGCATTAGTCAGGCCTTTATCTGATATATATAGCTCTAAGATAACACTGAGGAATCTGCTGAACAGCTTCAACGTGGTAAATCAAGATCCCAGGACATTTCCATGACATATTTTATCAGAGTGTTGCTTTCAGAACATCAGAAACTTTACATTTACATATTTTAAAACACTATCCATGCCATGTGTGGGCTAGGAGAACATTTCTTTGTGCAGCTTCTAAGAACTCTGCACTATAAATGGCATGTGTGATGCTAAATGACTAGGCCCTCACATCCTGAGGTCACTGGTACGTTAATAGCTGCTTTATTACCATAGCATGTTAACCTGAAGCGCTGCTTGGAGCCTGAGAAGAAACTGAGGAGCTGCATGAAAATAATTTCACCGCAATTATATCAGCCACTTTGTTGCGACTCCTCACTGCCCAGCTGTCTGCCGCCTGCTGCCAAAAAATGGATTAGTTTCGCTGCTACTCTAATAAGACTGTTAGAGCAACAGCGTGAGGCCAAATAAATGAATGAAAGCTGCAGATAGAGGACAGAAATAGATTAATATTTTCAGACTGCGGCATGTCTCTTCATCCAGTCATAGCTGGAAAACTAGCAAGAGGCAAAGAGAGATTCTCATTATCTCTGCACACAAGGAACAGCCAACAGCCAGCCGGCTCTCACCACGATCAAGGACCCGTCAAACGCTCTCACACAGGACAGGACAGCGTCAAACAGAGAGTGTTTTGTATCCCCTGAGGTCAGAAGTACAACCCAGGTGGTAATAAAACTCAGGCAGACCATGTTGGTCCTGTAAACGTAATCTGCAAAGTGTTAATTACAACCTGGCACCTCTGTGAAGCTGTGTGTGTTGGAAGTCAGCTGAGACGTCAGCGGCGTCCTGATCTCCTTCTTAAACAACACGACGCGAGCCATGGCGACAGCCTTGGAAACGAGATTTTCTCTCTGTTGGGGATCCTGTTTGAATGGGCTGCTTTAAACAAATTAAGAGCCAGTCAGATGCTGTGTTTGTATGACCCCCTTTCTCCTCTGGGGTGTTGGGGGGTTGGGGGGGGGGGGGGCACAGCCAGAGATCCTGTGTTGTTTACTGTCATTCATGTGGAGGAGAAAGGGTTTGTGTGTTTACCACACACAATGTCTCACAGATGACACTCAATGTAAATGCTTTTAAGCTGCATTACGGCCCACGGAGATGAGAGGCCACATCTGCAGGGCTGCAACCAAAAGTCAATTAATCAATTAGTTATCAGCAGAAAATTACTAGTTTGATAATTTCTCAATTGAAAAAGCCAAACAGTCTCTGTTTGAGCTTCTCTAATGTAGTGATTTCCTGCTTTTCTTTTTTTGCTGGTTTTCGACTGTGTTGGATAAAACAAGGAGTTGAGAAGATAATCAAGATGAATCAGTCCTGAAAATACTCACATGCAACCCTACACGAATGTTCTCTTTTTTAAAACTTTTCTTCTACTCTTTCTAATCATTTACATCCACTAATGATCCGTTCAGTTTGACCCTGCATATCATCTAAAGCAGCGTGCATGCTCTCACTCTAGTCCTCACTAAAATCGTCCCTCCTGTCTTTGCTCAGACTTAATTCAGAAAGCTCTTACTCTGTCTACCTTTCTGTAGCCCCAGAGGACAGGGTTCAGTCAATGAGCCCCTCTCTCAGATTTTGTTATTTTGTTATTGTGTAATGGCCTCCAAAGGTTGATGGATGGCTCCTCTACAGGTCTCCCTGAGGAGCAAACCCTCTATCTAGACATTAATCTACTGCTGTGAGACAGACACGCTTGTTTAGCTAGCACAAAGCCCAGTAAGCTGTTGTCTCTGAGAAAAAGCTGGCCGTCTCCAGAGCCACTGGAGGCTGCGATGGCTGGAGCCAGAGTAATGACCTGTGAAATCCACCGATAGAGTTGTCCTGTTGCATACAGGTCTGCCGGCACCGGGCCTTGTTCGTAGCCTGCCGCTGATTTATCAGTGCGCCTCTCCTGGTGCCACTGGCTTTGTGGAGGTTTATGAGTGCTGACCCAAATGTTCGCAGTTTAAAGTAGAATAAAAAGAATCTTTAAAATTGAGTTTGACAGGAACATGGTATCTGCCTTTACCTCTTTTTGTGGATATTCCAGCAACTTGAACGACTTGGCATTAACTCCTAAAATCGATGCAGCTTGAAATACATTAAAGCCGAAAAAGATACGATTATTTGGTTCAATTGTTAATATATGAGCTCCACTTCCACTGGTGTGTCAGAGCAATGGTTTCAAATATTTACACTCCTCTGTCCTGTGAAATTGTCAATATTTTCTCTCCTCCTCAATCAGATTAGGATGTGAGGCTGAACGTTAAGGAGAGAGGCCTTTGAAGGCGGTAAGCAGAGTAGCTGTGTCTTCCCCAGAGCAGATTATAGAAAGATCAGAAGGGCAAACTTCCCGCTGGCACCTTCTGTCTGCTAGATACAGTTTGACTTTGTTACCTCAGATTCACAGCAGAGGGAGATTCCTTCTTCTTCCTGCCCTGTGGGTGTTAAAAGAAACTGCTCCCTGGGATAGAAACAGCTTCTTTTTTTTTATATGAAAAATTGCCTTTCACTTTTTTGTTTCACTACCTCGACTTCATATTTCACTTTCTCCTTCTCTCTCTGATGTTTCGCTAAGGTGCTTTACCACGTTATATTATAATCACACTTGATTTTAATGTAACATGTAAGATACCTGAACTTGGCACTGTAAAAAGCCTGATTTTAACATCACATCAGACAATGTGTTGAATGTTTAAAGCCGTGGTTGAAGCTCTGCAGGACTCTACAGCTGTGATTTGAGCTAAACGCTAATATCAGCACAGCAATATGTTTTATTGGGCAAAGTTAACATGCTGATGTGTAGGAGGTAATGTTAAATATCATCACCATCGTAGTTTAGCTGAGGCTGAGGAGAATATCATAAGTTTTGCAAGTATTTGGTCATAAACTGAATTATCAGAGTTGACACTAATGGAAAAAGATGGAAAAAGGGGATCTACGAAGTTTCTACAATACAAAAAAAAAAGATGTGACAGACATATGACACATCTTATGGTGTGACTCAAAGCTGACTTTTTGGTGCTTTCATTTTCAATACTTAAGGGTGTCATCAGCAGACAGATGTCTTGCTATTGAGGGTGTCGGCTGCTGCCTTTTTAACAGTACTTCCTGTTAAATACATAGTTATGAATGTCTTATATATCTATTCTTAACAGGTCAAAGTCTTGTTATATTGAGCAACACATTCATATTCATATCCGTTTTTTTTCTAGCCAATGCTGCCTGACACACTGTCACACTAACCATGCTGGATAAATGTAACGCTGTATTTTCCTGCCTGGCTTCCCTTTTTAAAAAAGCACTAAATCAGCAGCTGGTTAATCCAAAATTCTGCCAACAAGGAATAGTGGAAATAAAGTTATTAGTCTTATTTAAGAATTTCTACACTGGTTGCCTGTAAACTCTAATTGATTTTAAAACCCACTTATTATTTAGAGAGTATGGGTTCGCATTACAGTATGTTGGCTTTGCTAGTTATGAAGATCTCACAGTCCCCATGAAGCCCAATGAACACTTTTTTTTTGATCGGCTTTCGATTTTTTTTTTGGCCCAATGCTTTTTAACAGCCTCCTAGTAGAGCTGAGACAAGCATTACACATTAATATTCAAATCCAAGCTTCAATCTTCTCATTTCAGTCTTCTTGTTGAGGAGTTGTATTTTATTCTTTTTTTTTAACTGTTTGTTTAATTCAGTTATCCTAATGTTACTTAATTTAAATGTTTACTATATAATTTATGACCTCAGAATTTTAAGTGCCTTACGAACCCAATAAAGAGATTTTGTGCAGCTGATTCAGAACTTTATTTACTTGTTATATATCGTCACATTTGCATTTACAGCCAATGAATTCTTGTTGAGTTCTCACAACATGACTTAAACATTTCTGTCTCATGTCTTACAGGTAGCTTAGTGGCAATTGAAAAAAAAAGAAGGGTGTTTATGGAGCCAAGGTGACATCAGATACCATGACTAATCAATATGTTTTCTCTCTGCTTGCTTGCCCTTCAGGTGTCCGTGAATTCAGAAGGGGGAAGGAGGCGGAGTTCATCTGGTGTAATAAAAGTAAAGCTTGGAGGAAAATGTGACAGATGTGGAGGCCTGTGCCAGCGAGAAAAGCGAGAGTGGGACTGTCAGACATGTCGACTCCGGCGTAGTGATGGATGGAGAGTGAGGTAAGACAGATGACATCGTCTGTCTGAGGCCGTGTTGTCATAGTGGAGGATTGCCGCTTGTCTTAACCTCTCAATATCAGAGAGCAAACTGAAGTTTGTTTACACTGCTCCAGTGGAGTGATTTAGAATGAGGGGCGAGGGAGACGTGGGTGTAGAAGGTATGCTCGCTGGAGGGTCGGATCAGGTTTCTAAACAGTCCCTTTGAAATCGAATAGCAGCCATCCCCGGCGTTTTAAACTCAACCAGCCGCGTTTAGTTACAATCCTCAAGGTAAAGAGGAGTCCAAACACAAATACAAACAGAGAGAATTGGACATCAATATCAGTGTTGGCCTTTAAATGCACAAATCAATCAACATCAGGCCTGGATTCTGACCTATGATAAAGCAGAAGATTCAAACAAACAGTCAAGTTATTGCATCTAGTTTGCTTTGGAGACATCACACAAACCTAAAGAACAGCCCTAATGTACTTTTCCCAGTTGGCAACACTACTGTATATGTTGTGTATTATGAGTATTTGTTATAAAGATTATTATCAAGGTGAGTAAAACTGCTTTCCTGCAAATAAAAAGGTAAGTAAAATAAGTTCCCAAAGTCCCTAATCACATGTATCGCTTGCTCACTTTCAATGTAGCATTATGGAAAAAAAGCTTTTAACTCAAAAGGCCAGAGTTAAGCAAAGAGCTGATTGATTTAATGCATCTTGTGTTGCTAAAACAATACGACGTCCCAGGGAAAAAGAACCCCCCCCCCCAAAAAAAACCAAAACAACAACAATAAAAAAAAAAAAAAGCATCCCTGGAGATGAACTTGCTTGAACGCTCTCTGCAAAACAACATGGTTTGGGGTGTGTGTTATTGCGATGGAAGATGGATTGGAGTCTGGCTTATTTTGCCAGGAGTCAGGTGTGGGGTGGGTGGGTTGAGTTGGGGTAGGGGGGAAAGTCGGGGTTGGTGTATCGGTGCTGGGGGTGAGGGAGGAGGAGGTGGTGGAGGTGGAGGAGGGGGGGGTATTAGGCTCATTTCCAACCCCGGCCTGAAGTCAGTGCTGGGTTGGGCTGTTGGGTATATACAGTATGTGTGTGTGTGTGTGTGTGTGTGTGTTGGGGTGAGGAGGGGAGGTGGGGGGTGGGAGGGGGGGTTGTGGGGGTAGGGATTACACTGTCACACTGTTCATACTGTTTATGCATACCAGGCCACTGTGAGTGCCTCTTTGTCGCGTAAGTGTTTACTTGAATTTATTTTGGGAGAATTCCACATGACTGGGACGGGGATCTCTATAAATTATGGAATCGAGTGCTTTGTGTAATGATAACTTCTGTCAGTTAGTCAGTCTGTGTGACAGTGTTTTTAAGAGTGTGTAAATACAGGGGTGGTGAAAGAGGGAGAGGGGCGTCTGTGTGTTGAAAGGTGCTGCAGACTTTCTTTTTCATTTAGTCTCTTCAGCAGAACAATAACAATACTTTAAATTGAACTTCTTGCACCGCTTTCCACACTTTACCACATTTTTTCACCAGTAGTGACACGTACAATAACGAAGCACATTTACACATCTATTTCACCTCACCCCTTCCACATTTATTCAACTATTCATATACTTTTTAACTCCTTTATATTCATCTGACAGCTTAAAATATGAACCTTTTATTCTTATGGATTAAACTACCAAGTAATAACTCCACCTCCACCAGCTGCAGCAATAAAATGCTACTCACACATTACTGCATAAGTCATAATAATCCCATAGTATAATATTTATAATTACATGCAGGGAAGAGTGCATGAATAGTCAGTTTAATAGCTGTTCTGCAGCTTTCAATCATATCACATAATCTTTATCAGTAGATGGTGTTTATCAGTTGTCGGGACTCAGGGAGGGGGGATTGAGGAAGTTCAGATTTCCATTTTCCTTTGAGGACTCAGAAGCTCGGTCTTGATCTGCTTTTAAAGATCATGCGATACGACTGAAATCTCCAGAAAAGCTGTTAAATGAACCTTGAGATGAGGTTATTTTGTCAGCACCTTGTTCTTTAAGATCAAGAATGATTTTTGAATTTAAATTCTTTATTTAAGCTTTTTTGGCAAAGACTTTTACTTGTAATAGACTATTTTTTTTCCTTTACTTGTATTGCTTAAGTATTTAAATACTTCTTCCACAACTTGTGAGAATTGGAAATTGCCTATAAGTGTTTGTACTGTACTCAACTGGAGCTACCTCTTTGCTTTCTATCTATGATGTATGGCCCCTAAAGCTACCATAATCCTTGATATCTCCTCATCTGTATCACTAGTAATACAAAACTGGCTGTAACTAATGGTTATTTCCTCAGTTTTAGTTTGTTTTTCACTTTATTGACTGATTAATTGCTTAGTCTGCTTAGTCAATTGGCCCTCTCAGAGCCCAATGTGTCATCTTTCAGTTGCATATTTTACCTGAAAAATTAAAAAAACAAACAAGGAAATTCAATTTCTAATGACATGAGGTTGAGAAAAGTTGTGAATACTTACATTGGTGAAGCTAGAATCTGCAAATCATGTCAGCGATGGCAGCCGTTTTCTTCTCAGTTACAGTTACAGTACACTCATATATGCAACCAGCAGGTCAAAAGTGACATCAGCCGCCAAGGGTTAATACAACTGTGGCCAACGCTTGTGGCTGTCAGGGATCAGACAGAAGCGACTATATTGTCTCCGTTCCCGACTGAAAGCTTCTAGCTGCTGTTACTGAAAGATGATTTGATTTGAGTAACTTGACGCCAAATCAAAGCTTAATTATTCTTTGCCTCCAGTCCCACAGCTCTACTTTTCTCTCTCAGTGGAAACACTTGAGGATGCCACAAGTTTGTGGGTTAGAGACAGAAGGAAGAGCAGTGCCAAGTCATACACTCACCCGATACCTAAAAGGAATGAAATGGCTGAAACTTAATCTCTAACCATATAGTGAAAGTGTTTGCATGTCACAGGCATGTACAGGTTAATGCTGTTATCAAGATGATCAGATGAGGATGCAGTGGAAACAGAAGACAACTACATTTCTTTTTCCAAGCATTTGAAATTAAACACTGTGGTTGTAGATAACTAAAAACACGAGGAAATACTTTTATATGCTGTTTTATTAATCTTATAGAAAACACTACTTTGGCACTGCAGTGGGTGCTTTTAATTTGAAAAACTCAGGAAATTGTTTGTTTGTTTGTTTGCTGCATATAATGAGCTAAATTAAATTACGGGTTTTAATCTCAAGTGTGTAAACTAATAGATTAAACAATTATGCTCAATTAAGAGACTGAAGCACTCTTGGGTTTCGTTTCCTTTAAGTACAACAGCACCATCTAGTGGCTTTGACAGGAAATGCGTCTACAAGTCACAGAAAGCCTCATTTACAGATTTTTTTCCTTCGGTTTAAAAAAGAAAAACCTTAATGCATCCCCAGGGGTGCAATTTAAAAGTGTTAATTGTTACTAAAGTTAATCATTATTTAACAGTGGTGCTGATGAAGGTTTAAACTATGCAGCTTCAGAGAGAATGAAAGATTTAATCGAGTTTTGACATCACAGAAGTGTTTGGGGCAGCAGATCCATACATTTTGAGAATAATTAGCATTTCTTTCTATTTTCAGTTTTATATCAAATGTACCTTGTGAAAGAAAAGCTGATTACCTTGAGTATAACCAACCAAAATGTAGGCTAGGGTGGAGGTGTAACAAAACTCCCTTCATTCGTGTGTGTGTATATATATATATATGGTTTACACTCATGTTTACTAGCCTGGAGTCTCCTTCACTGCCTTTGCTGACACATTCCTGTGTTTCTTGACACATTACAGCCATCTGCAGATCAGTGGAATAGTGTGAAACCATTGGCAGGAATGTGTATTGCATCACATGCTCATAAAAGAGTTGCTCCATAGCTGCTACAAGAGGTCAGGGTCTTCACAGGGCAGCTTAAATTGACTTTTCATTTGTGTGTAAAAAAGAAAGAAAGAAAGGAAACCAACCCCCAAGTCAGAGTTAAGGTTGTACCATTTATTAGACAATTTGACAAGTGGCATGATACAAATATTGATGACACTGTCCTACCCTGACAGGCTCTTGATTTTAAAATAAATAGGTTGAAAAGAGAACAACATTTCCACTGAGATGGTTAGTAGATCTAAAAAAACAAAAACAAAAAAACACATTTATTCCAAATTACAAGAATTACAAAACATATTATATATGAACACTTTGCATTACCCCATAGCCTATTACATGGCAGAGAGAAGTGACATTTTGAATGAGACTAGAAATTTGTAAAAACTTAAGTGTATCCTGAGACATACTGACAAGAGGACACCAAATGCTGTGCACCTGTAACACGTGTAATATGAGAATACACTCCTTTTGTTTTTCAGCTGACCCTGAATGGAAACTACTTCTATCACTTAAACCTAAAACCCCTCTTATTGTTTCAATAAGGCATCGTTTATTTGTGAATTTCATACATTTGTGATACGTCTTATAGCAGGTTTTTTTTTGTCCTTTTTTTTTTTTTTTCCAAAACAATATAGACAAAATAAAATGGCACGGTCTCCATTCTATACTCTAGGGGTACTTCTTATTGAACAACCTGAAATTCTAGCTATCTTTGGGGTAATGCCTTTGTGTTTAGTCTTTGTGAGAAAGAAAGGCACAGTCTGCAGAGCAGGATTAGACAGAAGAGTTCAGTCGAAGTGCTTTGTTGCTGAACTCCTCTCAAGGGAGCAGAAAGTAGCACACATTGTTGTGGTTTCTTTTCCGTTACATCAGATAAAGACTTTTTTTTTTTTTTTTTGCTTGTCTGGGAGGCCAAGCCTGCAGCTCCGAGTGAAATGAGACGTCTGCAGCTGCAAGTGGAAAAAACAACAACACAAAACAAAATAAAAAAAAACTGGCATTTCATTTCTGTACTAGACATTTTGAACACCAGTAGCTACAGTCACAATGAAATCTGGAGTTTTGTGGTCGTCGTCAAACAATGCAGAGCCGTTTTTTTTATTGTCAAAGCTTCGTCCACGCCCAAACGCTCCCTCAGCGCTTTCAAAGCATTCAGTGGTTTCAGAGGGTGGAGCCCCGTCAGGTGAGCCGTCGTCCATCATCCTGCTGTTTCAAAGCGAGCATGTACTCTCTCTGATTTCTGTCTTTTAACTACACAAGTCTGAGAAGATTGAAGTTGCTGGTGAATACTTCAGTGAAGCGGGTGGATACGAAAAGGACAGAACTGAAGCGAAGGGAAGAAGAGCAAACCTCAGTCAGGACCCAAAGTCTTATCTGAGCACCAGGGAGGAACAGAGATACTCTATCTGACTCCCCACATGCTTCAGCCCATTTGGAAGAAGAAGAAGAAAAAAAAAAAAAACCTTTGCTGATAAACCGGCTGCACTGTGTTATGAAACTTCTTTTTTGAGATGATAATGGTGCACACCGTTCAACACCGCTAGCTTTCATTACACAGATATAAAGCTGTTGTCTGCCGCTCGAGCCGATCGCCGGTACTAACACAAACGTATGCGACATGAGAGTCATGATACATTTAGAGCTATATAAAAACAATTATATATATATTTATATTGACAAAATGATAGTATACCCTGGAGGGAAAGGTCTTCCTATCCCAGAAGAAATGAATATACATAATGCAGCAAATGTTGAGTAAAACAGAGGTAGCTAATTTATGAAACATTACAAAAATAAACATAACTATTGACTCAATACTACGAAGAATTAAAAAAAAAAAAAGGTGTTTGCTTTACATTATCTATTGACTGATGTGGGATTCACAACATTAACACATTATGAACTAGCCATTAAAAGAAGCTAACCTCTCCTGCTCATGCCTACCCTTTTTCATTATTTCTTCATTTTGTCTTTGACCCCCGCTGAAGCAGATCATCTCATTAACAGGGAAGCAGAAGATTCATTCATATATTTTTCGCATAGTTTAACCGACCTATATCCAGTGGTCGTCGGCAATGGGCCTGCAGATCTTTCTTTTTTAATCAGAGTGAAAGAAAACTATTGTGAAGTTCTGCTACTTACTGACTCAGAACATTTGAAAAAGGTCATCGATTTTGCTTATTCCTTTCAACTAAGTTCTTGACCGTGAGTTATTTATTCTTAAGAACTCCCAATAGCTGTAATTTTAGACCCGCTGCAACCACGAAATTATTAGGACAGTCTGTTTTGCAAACCCTTGCATCTCTGTGGGCTTTAAGCTTTACGATTAAAAAGTCACTGCCCTTCCTTCCTTCTTTCCTCCGCTGATGTTTCTTTAACATTTTAGTAGACATAAGTAAATAAATTACCAATCATCAATAACCAACAGTTCACCCCCCCTTTTTTCCCCCCATTCATGGTTTAGCTAAGAATCGAAGATGAAGAGCAAATTAACCTCCGTGTCCTGATGCGTTCCTCCGCCCCAAAAGTTTTATCTTTATGCTTCGATGCCAGACAGTTTGCTTTGTCTCGTGTCCCGTCAGTAGTTTCGGATGCTGAAGAAGCCAACGCTGGTGGGCGACTCTTTGACTGTGACAGTGACTAGATTAGCCGTGACATCCGTGACGAACACATGCTCTATCAGGCTGCGTGTGGGCTTCCAGTCCTGGTTCTGGACCATCACCGAGCGATCCTGAACGGCGTAGGAGGAGTCCTGGTCAGAATCTGAGCTGCTCTCCTCTTCACCTGTGCTCATTTCGTTCATTTTGCCTTTCTTGCCATCTTTGGACGCCGACCTCTCTTGCTGGCTCTGGACCTCTGTGGAGGATTTATGCACACCGCTCTTCTCCAGCCTGCTTTGAGCTCTCGAGGTCTGGATTTCAGTCGTCTTATCTTTAACTTTGTCTGCTCCGGACTGGTTCTTCCTGGCCTGCAGTCCTCCAGGGGTAGCTGGACTCTGGGGGGGTTTATACTCCTGATTTTGAGTAACAGTAGTTTTCCGTGTTGGGTTTGTTGCATTTCTCAGACCTGATGCTGGTGGAGTGCCGTTTCCAGGAGCGTCTTTACCCTGCACTCGTTTATTCTGAAGATTGAGCGGCTGAAGACCAGAACCTTGATTGGCGGAGGCGTTCTTCGATGGTAAGGAAGCCACCGCTTTAGTATTGGGTATCCTCTGCAGTGTTGACACAGGGGTCTGAGGTTTCTTTTGTCCGTTGGGAGAGCTCAGTGTATGCTGAGTGGTTCCTTGAATGGGGTGTTTGGATGTATTCAAATTCAACGCTGCGACCCCTTTTGATTTACTAGCAGCTGCTTTCAAATCCAGACTTGTCTCGCTGCTCATACTGGAGATGGACAGTTTACCCTCGGTGACATTCCTGCTTTGGCTGGATTTGTTCAGAGAGAGGGGGGAAGGCTGGGCTGACCTGCCAGATCCCACAGAGCTCATGGAGTTTTTAATAGCCCCTCCCTGGGCCATAGAGCTCCTGTTCTGACCACCCACTGTATCCCTGGCTGAGCCCCGATGGAAACCCATAAACGTGAAGCTGGCCGGGTGAACAGGCTTCTTGATTGCTCCGGGAAGATCAGTATCTTTGGATGTCTTGAGGATTTTGCGAGGGCCCTTGGCCGGTTGAAATTCCTTCGCTTCAGGGGGCAGAGGTTTTCTGCGCCGTTTCTTGGCCGGCTCCTGTTTCGCCATGACAATCTGTGCTTTCTTCTGCGGGACAGGGTGAAGGTCTCGTGTTCTGACAGCCGGGTTTGCTTGTTTAACGTGGCTGTCGTCGTCGTCGTCGTCGTCATCGTCGTCGTCTGACGAGGATGAAGAGGAGGAGCACGAGGAGGAGGAATCAGAGGAGGACGACGACGAGCCAGATGAGGAGCTGCTCGACTTTGGAGCTTCAGGCACATTTTCCTAAATTAATAAAAAACAGTAAATGGTGAATGTTATGAGCTAAAAAAAAACACACTGCTCATAAAGAAGGGAGCTCTCCTTTTTAAATTATACTTACAAGGATTTTTCGTGGTCGTCCTCTTGGTCTCTTCCCTCGTTTACGCAACAGCAGCTCCTTTTCTTGTTCTCTACAAACACACATTTCACCAACAGTGTTATTTTCACTCAAATTTGAAGGGTTTAGTTTTAAACAAGATGATTTTAAACATAAAGTGGATAGGAATAATGACAAGAACTCAAATAAGTAGCCAAACATCACTCCGTTTATGAGCAGATCAAATGTGTTTTAACTTTGTCTGAACAATATTTGCTTGGTCTCAAATTTCAGGTTTTTCTCTCTTCTTCCTCTTGATGTAATGTAACAAAAAAAAAAAAGGTGATGCCTCGAAAACATTCAAGTCTGTAATCATGTGTGTGTGTTCAAGTGTTGCAAGGTTGATTCTGAGGTGAAAAGACAAACCAGTCATTAGGTGTGTCACTAATGGTGTGTTTTCGATGAAGACACTCACTTCTTGTTGAAAGCGGCCAACAGTCTGGGGTCGAGGATGTTTTCTTGGGGTTCCCAACTGTTGTGTCTGAAATAAATAAATGAAATGAAGAGCGTTAAACAGCACAGCACAGCACAGCACAGTATTCATAAAAAATAACCAAGCCAGGAATATTAAAAAAAAAAAGTGCCCTGCAGCCACAACAGTGACCTCCGAATTTAGAAAATGACCTCTCAATGGAGTTCATTCATTAAGTAACAGAAGGCTCTCTTGTCCCGGCAGTCGTAAACTTACTACAGACTGCACGTATGTTACCTGAGGAAAGTGATTTAACGACTGCCTTTAAAAAATACCATCATGGGCAGCTTTCACTAAACAGCTCAGGAACTCACATCGCTCATACAACAGTAATAAATGAGTTGATACTTTAAATGAGAATTAAAAAAAAAAGAAGGACAAATCAGACCAATGGAGTACTATAGAAAAGAGCAGACTGATATTTTGGCCACTTTCTTCTATTTTTATAATGGGTACAATTCCTTCAAAATAAAATGCTTGATCTGCTATCTATTAATAAAAAATGCCAAATATTCTCTGATTTCAGTTTGTCAAATTTGAATATGAAAATGAGGAAATCACCATGCCTTTAAATAGAATTATGAATGGCGTATGCTTGATGTTCTTTACAAATCTACAGGTTAAAAAGTCTAATTTAATATAAACCAACACATCTTTATATTGTTGTTTTCCATCTATACTCTCCATAGTCTTATTATCACCCACATAGATACAGTAGTAATTACCTACAATGCTAAAAAACAGTATAATTTAAATCAAAAACTAGACTAATTAAATCAAAAGTTGGGCTTTTAGATGTTTTATTCTCCTACGCCCCAAAAACCTGGAATGACTTATAATGACGAGATTTAGCATCCCAACACCACCAATCAGTCATTTTGAGGGAGTAACTAAATGCGACGATGGGTAAATATGCCGTAGTGTGAGTCAGTAAAATGTGAGCAATTTGCAAAAAAGTGTGTTATTATGTTCTCTTTAGAGCAAAATGTTTCATCATCCTCCTTTTTTAAAAAGCAGGTTTTCACAGTTTGTAGGATATATGGTTCCTATTTTTTAAAAATTTGATGCATATTTTGGGGGATTGCTATAAAGAAATATGAGTTTAATTTAACCCTTCTGTTGTCCTCGAGTCAAGGAAGGAAGGGAGGAAGGAAGGAAGGAAGGAAGGAAGAAAGAATGGAAGGGAGGAAGGAAAGCAGGAAAGAAGGAAGGAAGAATGGAAGGAAGGATGGAAAGGAGGAAGGAAGGATGTAAGAGGAAGAAGGAAAGGAGGAAGGAAGGAAGAAGGAAGGTAGGATGGAAGGGAGGAAGAAAGAAGGAAAGGAGGAAGGAAGGAAGGAAGGATGGAAGCGAGGAAGAAGGAAGGAAGGAAGTATGGATGGAAATGAGGGAGGAAGGAAGGAAAGAAGGAAGGGAGGAAGAAGGAAGAATGGAAGGGAGGAAGAAAGAAGGAAAGGGGGAAGGAAGAATGGAAGGGAGGAAGAAAGAAGGAAAGAAGGAAGGAGGGAGGAAGGAAGGGAGAAAGAAAGAAAGAAGGAAAGGAGGAAGAAGGAAAGGAAGCATGGATGGAAAGGAGGGAGGTAGGAGGGAGGAAAGAAGGAAGGGAGGAAGAAAGAAGGAAAGGGAGAAGGAAAAATGGAAGGAAGGAAAGAAGGACAGAGGAAAGAGGAAAAGAAGGAAGGAAGGAAGGAACAGACAGGGTCAATTTGACCGGGAAGGACTAGAATATCACATCAGATAATTTTTATCTCCGTAGTGAGAACAGCTGTCGTCTTCAAAACACCAAAACATGAACAAAGCAGAAAGGAGGAGCATTTCCAGGTTCATGGAGGTACTCTGACCCCCCCCCCCCCCCCCCCCCAAAAAAAAAACAAGAAGTCTGTTGTGCTGTTTTGAAATGTGTTTTTAAGATAGCTGAAATAACTCTGTGTGTTTGCAGTTGTTTCAGTATCATAAAAAGCTCCAGTGCTAAATTACCAAAAGTGCCCAATTTTGCTTTTTTTAGTTTTTCTTTTAAAGGTGTACTCCGCCTTATTTTCTAGACTGGGTGTGTATACTTCCTTACTTGAGTATGAGTGTATATATTACAAGCTGTGCTGTGATTATATGATGTTTTTTTTTAAATTTTTAAATAATCAGATAAACAAAAACTTTATCTAAAAACAGGCCATTTTGTTTTTTCTCCCCCCTCTCCTTAAATGATCTGGACTACACGCATATATAATGTACCTTTCTCTCCTCATCACTTGTTGTTGAAGGGCCTATTCTGATCAGCAGTCACCAGTGAAATAATCAACCCCCACCCTTTCTTTTTTTACCCCCCCCCCCTCCCCACACACACACACACACACACACACACACACACACACACACACACACACACACACACACACAAGGATGGGGGTCTAACAGAAAAGCCATGGAGCTGGCAGCAGGCAACAGTGTGCATTGATGGTGGATTACAGCAACAATGTGGAGTGAACAGAAAGGGCAAGTGACAAGAAATGAAGGCAGACTGAAGCATTACGAGCTGCTGAAAAATTAAACACTAAAAACTAAAAAATATGTTAAATATAAGAGTTTAAAAGACTATAAAACCCATGCAAAAAAACGCTATAAATCAAAAATATCATATATAAAACTGACTGAGTCACACACATACACATATAACTTGTTGGTTTTTTAGCTAAGGGATAATATATATGTTAATTATTATGAATATCTGGATAAACAAAAGGTATAAAAACATCGGATAGATAGCTTTAAAGCAGCTGGATTAAATATTTCCTTTTTACCCACTTCCTAAATTTGAGGTGTAATGAACAATAGGGGAGGCATATATGCAAAAAAGGCAGGATTTGTGTAGCTGTATTTGAATAAAGTGCACACGGGAACAAAATGTAACACGCTGTTGTAGTTTGGACTCGTGTGTTTTGTATAATTCAACCCACCCCCACTTTAAAAACACTAAAATCACGGTGAAGCTAGCCAGGTTTTTAACACAAAAGCGACACGTTGTTGTTGTTTTCATTGTTTCGGGGCAGAGCAGCAGCAGCAGCAGCAGCAGTACTTACTTGGATGACCATCCCCTCCACTTCACAAGGAACTCCAACTTTCCCTGAAAGAAAAAAAAAAACGGAGAGAGAAAGAGAGAGAGAGAGACAGAGAGAGAAAAAAAAACATTGGCAAAACTGCCCCCCAAAGATTTAAACAACGTGGATTAAATTTAAAAGAATAAAAAAACGACTCACGGCTCTGACCTTTCTCAGTCGTTTGTTTAAAATGCATTCCGCATCAAAAACCTGCTCTCCCACGGCGCTTAGCTCCTCCATGTCTGCCTTCTCCCCCCGAAATAAGAAGAAGCCCTTTATCAAAAAAGAGGAGCTGCGTCAAGTCACGCAGAGGCCAGCGTGTGCAGGGGACCGGAAGTTACAACGCGTCGCCTTCAAAGTAAAAGACATAGCGGTTAGAGCGTAAAGTAAAGTAGACTATAATAGAGTAGAGTAGAATATAATAGTATAGAATAGGGCACAGCAGGATATAATATAATATAATATAATATAATATAATATAATATAATATAATATAATGTAATATAATGTAATATAATATAATATAATATAATATAATATAATATAATATGATATAATATAATATAATATAATGTAATGTAATGTAATGTAATATAATATAGCATAGAGTAGAATAGAGTAGATCTTTACTGTCCACCAGAGTGAATATGGTCAATATAATATAATATAAAATAATATATTATATTATATAATGTATTACAATTGGGTAGAGTAGAATAGCATAGATCTTTATTGTCCACCAGAGTCAATATTATCCACATAATATAGTATAGTATAGTATAGTATAGTATAGTATAATATAATAGAATAGGGTAGAACATTATAGAATAGATTAAGCTAGAAAACAGTAGCGTAGAACAGAATAATATAGAGTAGAGTAAAGTAAAATAGGATAGATAAGGTTTGAATAGAGTAGAATAGAATAGATCTTTATTGTTAATCAGAGTGAAAAAGTTGTGTTTTGCTCATCAAAACATGAAGACACACTGACACAAGTGAGCAGCAGTGACAAAATCAGTTTGATTGATTAGTCGTCCATTGTACTGTAATGTCCCACCTGGCTGCGAGCTACACAGTGCTGCGTTGCATTGAAAGTGTCATGGATGTGAAACAGCTGATTCATTTTGGTTGAAATGAGGCTTTATATCTACGATACTTCATTTCAGTCGCTTCGCTACAAAAGCGTTAAGTTGCTGTCAGCTGTATTTTCATTTCCAGTAAAGAAACATCTAAATGTCACAATATAAACTACAGTAGTTTGCAGGAAGCATAGTGATGAGGTCATGTATCTATATATGGCTATATGTCAGATAAATGATCATAATATGCATACGGTGAAGCAAAGTAAAACGTTGATTTAGTCTTTTTATTTAGCTGCTTTTCATTAAATGCTCCTTAAATATAGCATAAAACAACATCTCTCATAAAATTTATATATATGCAATATAAATATCATTACACAAAGTATTTAAAGTTGTATTTGTGGGGGAATTAAACTCAGGGAAGTAATTCCAGCAATGTTGATTTTTGGCTCTGCTGACAGCTGGTATCATAATTAAAATGTTTAAATAATGTGAATTTTATAATATAATTAAATTAAATTAAAAACATTGCAAATCTTATTATGTGAATATTAGTTGTAGCAAGTAAGTTATGAAAGACATGCTGTGGCTGTAAGTGGCTGTTTACTTAAGTATGATTATCTTTCTAATTATTACAAATGTCGTCCATTAAATGCACCTTAAATATAGAATAAAACAACATCTGTCATAAAGTAAGTATTTCTCAAGTATTTAAGTATCAAGTATTTAAAGTTGTATTTGTGGAGGAATTAAACTCAGGGAAGTAAATCCAGTAATGTTGATTTGTGGCTCTGCTGACAGCTGGTTTGATAATTAAAATGTTTAAATAATGTGAATTTTATAATATAAACATTATAAAGTTGATTCAAGTTTTGTCTTATCATGTGAATATTAGTTATAGCAAGTAAGTTATGAAATATATATATCCCTTTATCAATGCATACCACAAAACATATATTTCCTTAAGCTTTATAATTATTACAAAATCCCCCAAAACATGCATTTAACTCTATAATATTACCTCATTGAGTCTTTCTTTATACTTTTATAAATGTGTATTATTCTATTCAACAGAAACAACCAGAAACATGAATAATGGCTCTCAGAGGAAGAACCCTTCAGAGTTGAAGTTTCATTGTGGAAGTCGTAAGTGGAAGTGCTCTGTTGCTGTGGTAACTTGACACAACGAGGCGTGTAGAGGCGGGCAAATGAGAGGGCTTACAATATGTCCCTTAGCAGCCACCGTCCATGAAAGAGGGGAGAGACATAAACACAAAACATGTAGGCTGTGATAACTGCTGTCTTGATTATATACTTTTTACTATTTTTAAAGTCCTTAACCTCACATTTTCAGTTTTTTAAAGAACCTTTATTGTTGTTTTTGTGGTTTTTTAAATAAAACTTATTACACACAACACCTTTTATATGAGCCATTAACAGATTTATTTTAATTATCTCAGATGTTTTTATTCAGTAGAAAGGTGGAGTTTTAATTCAACATCAGAAAAAAACAAGTTTAGTCAATTAATGATATGATATTTACATTATATAAGTTTATTATGTCAAACATTAAGTTAAATAAATGACACATTCCTGACTTATACATTTTATTCCCTCATAAGCACCATATCAGAAGTTTCAAATAAAATAAATAAATAAAATCAACTATTGTGTGCCATTAAACATATTATTTAATTTACCTGTTGTTAATAACTTCCCCCAAATAAAAATAAAGTTCCCCTTATTCACATTCCTTACTTATACATTTTATTCCCTCATAAGCACCATGTCGCCAAATAAAATAATAAATAAATAAAACCAACTATTATGTGCCATTAAACATTATTAATAACTTCCCCAAATAGAAATAAAGTTCCCCTTATTCTCTGTTATGCACCAAAGTAGTGGAGTTAAGTTACAAGACAGATCAGCCGGAGGGAAAGTCCGCAGTTCACAGCTGGTTCTCTCCATTTTTAGACAAAAGCACTGAGGTGTGTCTGATGATCAAAGTGAACTTTGTTTTGTTGCTTCTGGAGGAAATGAAGAACTCTCTTCTCTGAAACACAAAGCAAAAAGGAAATGAATGATGATGATGATGATGATGATGATGATGATGATGATGATGACGATGATGATGATGTCACCGTTTTACAAAAAGTCTTTCATCCTAATTTATAGTTTCATGTGTAATGAATAAAACTAGAAACAATATTTTAATAGAGCAACCATATTCTGTTGCATATCAATATTAACCCTCCTGTTGTCCTCGAGTCAAGGAAGGAAAGGATGGAGGAAGGAAAGGAGGGAGGAAGAAGGAAGGAAGAAGGAAGGAAGGAGGAAGGAAGGGAAGAAGGAAGGGAGGAAAGACAGGGAAATGAAAGAAGGAAGGAATGAAGGATGAAGGAAAGAAGGAAGGAAGGTAGGAGGGAGGGAGGGAGGGAGGGAGGAAACAAGGAAAGAGGGAGGGAGAAAGGAAAAGAGGAAGGAAGGAAAGAAGGAGGGAGAGAGGAAGGAAGGACAGAGGAAAGAAGGAAGGGAGGAAGTTAAGGAAGGAAGGAAGGGAGGAAATAAGGAAGGAAAGGAGGAAGGAAGAAGGAAGGAAGGAAAGGAGGGAGGAAGGACAGAGGAAAGAAAGAAGGAAGGAAGGAAGCAAGGATGGAGGAAAGAAAGAAGGAAGGAAGGAGGAGGGAGGGAGGTAGGAAACAAGGAAAGAGGGAGGGAGAAAGGAAAAGAGGAAGGAAGGGAGGAAGGAAAGGAAGGAAAGAAGGAGGGAGGGAGGAAGGAAGGACAGAGGGAAGAAGGAAGGGAGGAAGGAAAGGAAGGAATAGAAGGAAGGAAGGAAGGAAGGAAAGGAAGGAAGGGAGGAGAGAAGGAACAATCTAAACAGACGGGGTCAATTTGACCCGGGAGGACGACACAAAGCATTAATATTGTGAGTTATATTCATATGAACCCTTCACACAGAGTAACTATATAACTACATATATGAATAATTACTAATTCAATCATTATTACCTTTTATTCTTCCTGTTCTTCATTATTCTGCGAGACGTCACCACCGTGAAAACTACAACAAGAAATCCGGCCACTGCTGCGAGTCCAGTGAAGAAATCCTGCAGGACGTCCATACCTTCACCTGAATAAACTAGAACAGAGAGAGAAGAGAGAGAGAACATATTAATAAAGGATGATGTTTATAATTATAGACTAAATTAGCAGATTGTCTATATTGATTATCTTTGTGCCACATTCATCCATTTTTACTCTAGAACAGAGGTGTCAAACTCCTTTTCATTCATTCAAGGGCCACATACAGACCAATTTCATCTCATGTGGGCCGGGTCATTGAAAAGATGGAGGGAAAGAAGGAAGGGAGGAAGGGAGGAAGGGCAGATGGAAGGAAGAAAGGAAGGAAGGAACAAAGAAATGATAAAAGGAAGGAAGGACAGAAGGAAGAAAGGGAAGAAGGACAGATGGAAGGAAGGACAGAAGGAAGAAATGTAGGAAGGACAGATGGAAGGAAGAAAGGAACAAAGAAAGGATAAAAGGAAGGTAGGAAGGACATATGGAAGGAAGGACAGAATGAAGAAAGGAAGGAAGACAGGGAGGAAGGAAGGACAGAAGGACGAAAGGGAGGAAGGACAGATGGAAGGAAGGACAGAAGGAAGAAAGGGAGGAAGGACAGATGGAAGGAAGGACAGAAGGAAGAAAGGAAGGAAGGAACAAAGAAAGGATAAAAGGAAGGTAGGAAGGACATATGGAAGGAAGGACAGAATGAAGAAAGGGAGGAAGGAAGGACAGAAAGAAGAAAGGGAGGAAGGACAGATGGAAGGAAGGAAGGACAGAAGGAAGAAAGGGATGAAGGACAGATGGAAGGAAGAAAGGAAGGAAGGAACAAAGAAATGATAAAAGGAAGGTAGGAAGGACATATGGAAGGCAGGAAAGAATGAAGAAAGGGAGGAAGGAAGGACAGAAGGAAGAAAGGGAGGAAGGACAGATGGAAAGAAGGACAGAAGGAAGAAAGGGAGGAAGGACAGATGGAAGGAAGAAAGGAAGGAAGGAACAAAGAAATGATAAAAGGAAGGTAGGAAGGACATATGGAAGGAAGGACAGAATGAAGAAAGGAAGGAAGAAAGGGAGGAAGGACAGAAGGAAGAAAGGAAGGAAGGAACAAAGAAAGGATAAAAGGAAGGTAGGAAGGACATGTGGAAGGAAGGACATAATGAAGAAAGGGAGGAAGGAAGGACAGAAGGAAGAAAGGGAGGAAGGACAGATGGGAGGAAGGACAGAAGGAAGAAAGGGAGGAAGGACAGATGGAAGGAAGGAAGGAACAAAGAAAGGATAAAAAGAAGGTAGGAAGGACAGCTGGAAGGAAGGAAAGTGGGCCAGATTGCACCCCTCGGCGGGCCGGTTCTGGCCCACGGGCCGCATGTTTGACACCTCTGCTCTAGAAGTATCTGGATTTCCAAAATGACAAACCCTGCAACAGCCAATCTGGTCACATACTCAGATAAGTTAAATTCCTGCCCTCTTCTACTCATGCAATAACAACCACAACAACAGAAACACTGACTGACCACATGATGGCGCTCTAACAGTGACTATAACACATGAGCCATGAGGCCCAACAACAACATACTTTTATATAATCACACAATCTTTTTAAAGTTGAGTTTCCTGCTGTAAGATTAAAATCACCATGAACCAATCAAAGTAAGCTAGTTATTCAGTTAAAAATGGGTATTTAAATGCTCTGATGTTAGATTTTCCCACCGGTACTTGAACACACCATGATCATTACACTTTGCAAATGATGAGCAGAATTGTAAGTATGCATAATTTGTAGGGGAAAAAATATATATCTAAAATTGGCAGTATTTAAATGCTCTGATGTTAGATCTTCCCAGCGGTACTTGAACACACCACTGCACACTGCATTTAATGATCATTACACTTTGCAAATGATGAGCAGAATTGTACTGTAAGTATGCATAATTTGTAGGAAATGGGCTAAACAAGGAAAAAAACATAACATACTTTTGTATAATCACACAATCTTTTTAAAGTTGAGTTTCCTGCTGTAAGATTAAAACCATCATAAACCAATCAAAGTGAACTAGTTGTTCAGTAAAGAATGGGTACAAAAAACAAGTATTTAAATGCTCTGATGTTAGATTTTCCCACCGGTACTTGAACACACCATAATCATTACACTTTGCAAATAGTAAACATAATTGTAAGTATGCATAATTTGTAGGAAATGGGCTAAAGAAGGAAAATATATATCTAAAATTGGCAGTATTGAAATGCTCTGATGTTAGATCTTCCCAGCGGTACTTGAACACACCACAGCACACTGCATTTAATGATCATTACACTTTGTAAATGGTGAGCAGAATTGTACTGTAAATATGCATAATTTGTAGGAAATGGGCTAAACAAGGGAAAATAATATTCTGGGATTAGTATTAATGCAATAAAATGAATATATTACTGCTTACATTGTTTGTACAACTACTACTGCATTACTAACAATACTACCACTTTACAACTATCACTACTACGACTACTACTTCGTTATTTAACACAAATCTTTAGACTTTTCTTTGTTTCAAATCTTTCCAAACTTCTCAAAGTGGTCTGGTTTCTAGTTTTAACTTACAGTAACTCTACGTCTGATATGAACATATGTGAAGTTGGAAATGATGGATGAATGGCCTAATAATGAAGGAGCAGGTGTTGAAGCGACACACTTTTGGGGGCCACGGGGAGAGACTCATTAGCCTGATAAAAACTCACCCTGAATACTGTCGCCTGTAACCAGCATGTGTTTGGTGGCGTTCAGGTGGCCGTCGTTGACCTCCGGCTCGATGCCCAAGATGTGACACATCAGGGGGTAGATGTTCACCGTCTCAAAGGGCCCCACCTCCAGGTTTTTGTGAAATGCTGGACCCACTGCCCTAAAGAGGGGCTTCATGTCCATCTCATTGTTGTCGAAGCCGTGCTCTCCTTTGTGGAACTGAACCGGGAAGAACTGGAGGATAAAGAAACACAATTCTCATGACCCAATTATAATTTGTTATATTCAATTATATATTTTAGAGCTTTTATAAGCCGGTTAATATCATCTTAACACAGAGTCGACACATTATGGCTCACTCTCATGCAGACAGCAGAGGGAGGTATAGGCTAAGTGAAAAGCTAGCTGCCAAATCAGAGAATGAAGGCCTTTTTATCTTTTTGTGATCCACTATCCACCAAAGACACAAAGATATTTAACACTGCTTGAATTAGATTTTTATAAAATACTTAAAATAAGATAAATACCTTTGATCGTTTTGTAGTATGTGTTAAGTTTTAATGCCAACAAAGTGTGATGTACTTATCAGTGTGTATAACACACGGTTATCTCAGCTCTTATGTAACAGTCTGAGCATGCTAGAGTCAGATAATGCCGTCATCTTGATCAACCTATAGACTTTAGATAAGCTCTTCCATCAGCGGGTTCACACGACTGATTGTTTTTCACCTATTCAGCATTTAGAGGTGTTTTATTGTTGTGGTAATTTACTCTTTTATTTATTTATATACTCTTTTTTTTATTTGATGGTTCTCACTTTTGAAAGACATGTTCAGTTGTATAGTTGCCGTACAGTGAAGTGAGTGAGTGAGTGAGTGAGTGAGTGAGTGAGTGAGTGAGTGAGTGAGTGAGTGAGTGAGTGAGTGAGTGAGTGGAGCCAAATGAAAATGCTAATTTTGAATTTTGAGGCATGAATAGCTTCATGAAGCATGTGAGAGCACTGCGTGTCATCAGCCCGGCCTGGATTATCCTGAGGACGTGCAAATGCACTTGATTAAAATTGTAATGCACTAAGATTAGAATTTAACTCTTTGTTTCTGGTTGAAAAGAGTCCAGTTTCACCATGTTCCTATGAGCCAAATGAAACTGGCATCTTTTTCAGTGTCGTTTTACTCGGAATAAGAGTTGAATGCAGAGTATTTCTAGAATAAATAGGAAGGCTCATGCATATTATAAAGCTATTTATCTGTAACAATAAATCAGTGTGTTCAACTTGATTTCCTTATGCCCACTTAACTTAATCATAAGCACATAAATTATTGACTGTTGTTAATATGCTACTAATACAATTACAGCATGCAATGTAACTGTAGTTGTAGCCTTTGTTCTTAGTAGTCTCAGTAGTAACACAGTCATTTCATAATGCTCTCACAATATTCTGCAGTTTTAAAGCTGTACTTTGCGACTTGGCACGTTAATGGGCACAAATGGCAACCCAAGGTAACTGTTTACTTCACAGGGTAAATCAATAGTAATTGCAGTGGGGCAGAAAACCGCTGCTGCATGTCTCTATATGGTTTTAAAATGTCCAGCATGTCACACCAACACCTGGCCAGACTCAAATCGGTGATGTCAGAGAAAAAACACGATTTCAAATGACTGCTGCAGCCTCTCTTAGTGATTTGGTGAGATTACACTGTCACGTTTTTTTTTTTGCATACAATTTGGCAGCTGTATATATCTCTCTGTAACAAAACCTTTCTTTAGCATAAAAGACACGAAAAAGAAAATGAATCTGTCAACGCACCCCGTTGATTACATATCCAGGATCGGCCCACAAAATGATGGGAAGGATGCGATCATTTTTGGCGAAGTGGAAACGCTCTGGCATGTCTTCCTTTTTGTACACATGCAGGTGGGGATGGGCCCCCTTCAAAGCATTGTAAACCTTATCCAGCCTGCCCGGCTTTGGCAACAGCATCCCAGAGGGGCCGAAGTCCACCAGGTGGAAGGACAGATCACGGAAGGAGAAGCCTGGGATCTTGGACAGGGTGATTTCTTCCACCAGCCCGTTGCGGTACACTGAGGTCATACCATGGTCTGCTGTGATGATGATGTTCAGGCGGTCGGTCAGTCCATGTTGTTCAGCTGAGTTGCGGATGTAGCCCACGGTTCGGTCAACCTGTTTAACCATCTCCCGTCGCTCTGGGGAATCTGGGCCATATTTGTGACCAGTGCTGTCCGGCTCACCAAAGTACATGGACACAAAATCCAGATCCTGGTCACTGAACCAGCCCATCACCTTGTCTGTGTTCTCTTGCCAAGCTGTCTCGTTCTTGTAGTTGTAAAGCAGTGGCTCCACTTCCCGCACCATAGCAACCTGTCCCTGGTAACTGGAAGCTGTGCCAGGAAAGTGAAGAGAGCCAGCTTTCAGGCCCTGGAAGAGCAGAAATAAGAGAGTACATTAACATCACACACATACATATGGCACAAGTACTTCTAAGCATGCCAAAGGTTAGCCTGCTCATACTGTGGATCATATACAAGCAAACAAAATCAGTAGTTGCTGGATTTCATTAATTTTTCTTGAACCCACAGCTGAGGTTGTTGGCAGTAACTGTCGTCTGCATGCAGTTAACATCTACACCTGCAAAATAATTTGCAATACAACTGCAGTTATCTTCCTGGAATCATTCAGCAGGCCTTCAGAGGTGTTTTGTCAAGAGAAATGGTTTTCTAGTGCTGTAAGCAGCGAAACAGTCTCTCACAGTGATAAGATGGAAATTGTTCTGCACAGACCTGTCTCTGTGCTGTGATCCAGATAGGGAGAGTGCCATTGTCCCACCACTCATTCACAAACTGAGTCTGATAGTAAGGCTTCTTCTGACTGGTGGTTGTGTTGAACCACATGTTGTGGATTACCCCGTGATTCTCAATGTAGCGGCCTACAGAAGAGAATCACTGTCAGTCTGTGTGCACTCATTATTCATAGCGTGACACATTCACATTAAAAATTCTATCAACTTAACAGGCTGAGTGGCATGACGCTTTTGGACAAGGTCTTACGACCAACTTCGGAGATTAGAGGAATTTAATTTCAAGGAAGTTAAATTTCTTGAGAGTCAAAATAAGAATAGGAGCAGAGAATTCTTCCCTCAGTCATCCAAGCATAATCATCTTACTCAGCTATAAAAGCTGTTGGACCCTGGGACATTCAATTACAACTAATTCCTTTTTCCCATGGCTTTTTTCAATCCTTGCAAAGTAAACTCAGAGCGGTTTCCTTTTTCTGCCATGATATGCAGATCCCCTGCCAACTGCAAGCACTGTTGTAGAAAATGAAACACTTTACCTGTCAAGAGGGTGAAGTGTGTAGGGCTGGTGATGGTGAGGTAAGGAGGTGTGACATACAGGGCTTTGACTCCATCTTTGGCCATTTGGTCAAAATTTGGTGTGTACACATCACGGTCGTAGTCCCATCGGAAACCATCGAAGGAGATCAGCAGCACCTTCTGCTTCGCTTTTTCTACAGGAGCTCCGAGGACGGATGAGGCCCAGAGGAGGCAGAGACTTGCAGCCCACAGCATGATGAATGCAAACGCTTCACAGATCTGAACTGACTCTATCTCTCCCGGCTGAAACCTTCTTATTTACAAGAAGGTCCACCTCCTGGCACCTCACCTGATGTTTGGTAGCCAACATCTTCCGAACAAAGTTTTACAAACTTATCTTATCTCGTAGATTGAGCAGACTTTATCTCAGCACTTGCATGCGGCCCGGTGATGTTTATGAGCCGATTTTACGGCTGGGAGTCGTGTTCACAGTGAATTTACCCCCCCCTCCCCCCTATCTGTTTTGCTCTTGAGTACTGACAGTAAAGCAGATTAATCTCTCCGGGCATCATGGTTTTTTGTTTCCTCCTAAGTCGGCTGTTGATGCTGTCTTTCTGTTTGTCTGCCTGCCTGTCTGTGTGGCGGAGTTTCCTGTGAATCATGGACAATAGGGGAATGACACTTTGATGGGTTTCACCTTGAGTTGGGATGGTGCATGATTGATCTGACACCAGGAAAATGAAGAGGAAAATGAGAGTATATATCTCTTGGTCAGCTATCACTGGTCTCTTGGGAAGAAAAGTCCCTAATAGACATATTCATTTTAATAACTCTGTGTATATTAGCCCCAGGATATTGTTAAAAAAGCCTTTAGAATCTACATTGATTTTCTTAGCAATGCCCATGACAATAGACAAACTATTAAAAATGAACTGCAGCCTCCTCAGTGTTTTCAGCTCAGATCATACTCAGCGTTCTCGTCCAGACATTATATATCACTGCATTGTGATGTAACCTTATCAACGTCCATCAAATCGCTAGACAAGCTAACTCTTCAAATTTGTTCTTTATTGTGTGTGTCCTTGGCAGAGGTTCAAGGGAAGTATCTAATCTTTATGGAGATAAGGGATAACATTCATCAGCTTTCATTTACCTCATTCATATTCATTAGCTTTCTCATATTAACTCTATCCGCTCGTCGTCCACTGTCAGCAAGATTTGGAGGAGTGTTTTTGGACTGCTGAGACCGGTGTGAGTCTCAGATCTCTGCTATGAGAACTTTATCAAACACACACACTCTGAACTTGAGGGGCAAGCAAACTTTATCTGACCCTCTCAATCCTGCACAGAATTTCCACAGGGATTCTCACAATTTCTTGAAGAAGAAAAGTGAGTTGTTTTTTATTTTTTCCACCCCCCTTTTTTCGCACACTACCTGCTGCACACATACACAACCGCTGCAGCTCACCTGAAAGCCCCAAACAACTTCAACACTTTGAGTTTGAGCATGTACAGTAATCAAATGAAAATCAAGTTATTCCCCTTTGTCGAGAACAAGGTGTTGTATCTTTAAGTAAAGTTTCAGTTAATTAGACTTTAATGTAACTTTCCAGATACACTTGAACTGTTTTACATTCTTTGCAGATCAGTAAGTTCTTGAAGGTATTAAAAAGTTATGTGGATGCTACAAACTTCTGAATCTGTAGCGTCAACAACTCTTGAGCTGAAACGCTCAAAAGAAAAAAGAGAAGAAGAAGAGAAGTCGACTTATGTCTTCTTTTTTGTTTCGCTTTTTCTATTGTTGCTTATTTATTTGTTTAATGCAACATGGTCCAATTTGCCTTCATCAGGTATATGAATAAGCATTACAGTATATTTACATTGATGATATGGAAATTACCATGAAAATTAGTTCAGCTGGTAGAAAACACACACACACACACACACACACACACACAGCTTTTAGATATTTAGCTAAGAAGCAATCAAATAAAAATCTATAAAATAAGACTCAATAACAGAAGTAGGACTTTCAAAAGATTGTTGCTTATTTATTTGTTTAATACAATATGGTCCGAATTGCCTCCATCAGGTATATCAGGTATATCAGGAATAAGCATTACAGTTTTACATACAGTATATTTACATTGATGATATGGAAATGACCATGAAAATGAGTTCAACTGGTAGAAAACACACACACACACACACACACACACACACACACACACACACACACACACACACACACAGCTTTTAGATATTTAAGTAAGTAAGTATAAGTATAAAATAAGACTCTATAACATAAATAGGACTTTCAAAAGCTTAGAAAAAGATAAGTAAAAAAGGGGGGAATTGTCAATGTTAATCATGAGTGGGAAAGTCTGCAAAAGGCCATACTTACTGTAGTTGGTTCATGAGGATAAAAGACTGATATTCATAATTAAATGAATGCATATGCAGCTTAAACATCCACAGAGTTAGCAATGAATAAGAGAGGTAATAGTGGGTACAATATACAATGCTACAGATAAACCTGTACGTGTGTTTCCGTCACCAGTTGTATGAATTTTAGTGATCCTCTGAATCAGTACACAGTGAGAAGAGGAGGTGGAGATTTTCACTTTTGTTCCAGTTGAGCTCGTCCTCTGATGCACTTCTGCACATATGTATTTTAGTTATTTGACAGCATGTTGTGTCAAACAATTGAACAAAATGAGTCCCTTGAGATTGAGATGAAAACATTAAGTAGCTCTGAACAAACATGAAGAGTAAAGCTGCTCAGTTTCAGTGGAGATGTAAGTAGGTGGTTTAGTGGTGTATACCTGGATGTACGGATTTATTCTAATCTTTATACAATAGACTCAAATGTCACAAGTCTTGTATAGAATTATAATTTTCAACAATATTATAATCCCTTTTTTGCTCCTGTCAATGATAGATGAGAGGATTTACATTTAGCCCATCTTATGAACTTTTTTTTAAGATTTGAATTTGCACAATTCACCCTAAAAAAAAATTGACTCCTACATCAAAACTGCTGATGAAAGAGATCCAGATTATAAAACATATAAACACAGCCATCCTTTTTTTTTTATAGGTGAAAAATAAATTCCTAAATGCATCTGTATTCAGTTGACTTCCTTGTTTTGAATGGCAAGCTGCTTCTTTCCCTGCTGTGACTGGAAGTAGACCATCAAGTTCACGCCAGCATACTGAGATCGATGTGTTTTGAATTGTGAGCAAAACAAACTTTTAATGCACGAATGACTCATTATCAGGTTACATGGAAGTAAGTCCAAGCGTAAAACGTCAAACCACAGGGAGACACTCGCTCAGAGGAGGAGCACTGAAGTCTTACACATGCTTTTCACTAAATAACAAGGTGGATTTTTTTTTTTTGATAAAGTTCGACTTCACACTATTTGTGTTTTTTTAGTTATTGCTACTGAACTGGAAAAAAACAGGTATGTCTTTTTCCTGATAGTCTCATTAGCCAACAATGAACGAGCTCAAATGAGGCTGATTAATCGGATAGCCAAACTGTCTGTGTAAAATGAGACCCAAAATGGAAAGGCTGCCATTTCAGAATATAAAGGGCACTTTTGGGAACGGCTTCTTTTTCCGATCAATCGCATTTCTTCTCAATTAAGGTCATTATTGCGTAATTGTTTTCCATCAGCAAAATGACATATTTGGTGGAAACATAATGCCATCCCCCCCTATTGATGTTTTTCCTCAACAAATCAGATGGAACATTTGTAATAAGACGTATTTACAAGCCATTCTGCAACAATTTATGGTTTTGTCAAAATCCACATGTGGCAACATTTCTTTACTCCAATTATGGAGATATAATTTTTTCTTCTGAGTAATTTTGCCATTTAGTTGTTTCTGTTTTTTCTCCAAGATATTTCAATTATTGGCGTGTTATCCCACACAAAGCACATGATATTAAGATTGTGTACTTTTATTTTAGGAAACTTGATGCTTAAAATGGTTCTCCACCAATTTAGCATTGCACTCCTACAATATATTCAGACTCAGGATGGATAGTACATTTAACCCTCCTGTCGTCCTCGAGTCAAGGAAGGAAGGGAGGGAGGGAGGAAGGGAGGAAGGAAAGGAAGGGAGGGAGGGAGGAAAGGAAGAAGGAAGGAAAAGAGGGAGGAATGAAGGGAGGAAGGAAGGATGGAAGGGAGGGAGGAAAGGAAGAAGGAAGGAAAAGAGGGAGGAAGAAGGAAGGGCGGGAGGAAGGAAGGAAGGAAAGAAGGGAGTAAGAAGGAAAGGAGGGAGGGATTAAGGAAGGAAGGGAAGAAGGAATGATGAGGGAGGGATTAAGGAAGGAAGGGAGGAAGGAATGATGGAAGAGAGGAAGAAGGGAGGAAGGAAGAAAGGGAGGAAGAAGGAAGGAAAGGAGGGAGGAAGGGATGAAGGAAGGAAAAGAGGAAGGAAGGAAAGGAGGAACAGTCGAAACAGTCGGGGTCAATTTGACCCAGGAGGACAACAGGAGGGTTAAAAAGAAAAAGGATCGATGCAGTGTAACCAGAATTGTCATCTTTTTTTATTTTTTATTATTCACAATACAACTTGACTCACATCAATGTAGCATGGAGCTGCTAGCCTCCTGCAGAGAAGAGGAGCTACACCAGTTTAGTTATCTTACTTCTTTCTAACTCCACACCTCCAGATTTGTTTTACTTCTCAAGCTTGTAGTCTTCAGCTCCAACTGATGCTGACTCATGTGACGCAGTTGATCAGATTTCACACAGACCCTCTCTAGAGACACAAAAGGCTTTATACTACTCTTCAGCACCTGTAGACACCTGACCTCTCCCTTAACTCATTCTTTTAGCTGATAATGTTTGTTTACTAAACTTCTCCAGCATACAAAAATTAAGTAATGTGATAGTTTCCTATTTGTGGTACTGCTGCTCTCATTTAAACCTGCAGTAACTATTTTTGGCCCCTTGGTGGCAGCAGAAGCAAATTGTGATCAAAACATTAACGTATCATCAACTTTAAAGTTCATATGTTAGCAAACACTTGCTAATTCCCACATCCAGCTGTTATGGAGCAACATTATCATACATTTGGAGTTGTTTTTCTATCCATCTGGTGAAAGTAAGTCCATTATTCACTCTCTTTTAAGCTCTGTTCTTGCCAACTCTCGAGGGAAATATCTGGCTCTTTAGTTGCTAAATGCTCCACTATGTTCACCAGCTAGTCTACAGCTAACTGTGTCTGCCTGCTGTTTGGTGCGTAGCAGGTAGTGTACAGTGGCTTTTAACAGCTTTTTCCCTGACAACAGCTGTCTACTGTGGCCAAAAACAACACAATGAGAGCGCTGAGAGTGAACCAAAAACAGTAAAGTTGCAGCCAGACGGCTAAACAATGAGCTGAAACTCGATATAAAGCTCCGTAAAGCCGAGAGGAGCTGCAGAGTGGCTGATAATTCTCTGTAGGTTCATCACTCTGAGCGACTCCTCTCAGATTACACATTGTTATTTGACACATTGTTATTGTAGAAATATCAATTATAGCCATTTGAAAGTGAAGGAGTGCTTCCTTCTCCACTGACCACCCTTACATGATCCATTAGATGTGCTGTTCTGACAGTCTGACAGTCCTTTACAGGCCCAACCAAGGTGCTGCAAGAAAGTCAACTTCTTGCGTTGACCCTATATGTTTCCACTGAACATCAAAGCCTGACCCAGAATGTTTGCATATGAATTGGTCCTTCATCTCCGTCTTCTTGACATTTAGCAAGTCATGATCCACATGGACAAGGCCTATATATACTCCAACAGGCTTCCTCGTGGAGCAGTCTTATCAGGGAAAGACCAGATTTCTGCACGGGGACTGGATGTTGAGAGCGTTGAACTCCTGTTCCAGCAGAATAATAGAGGACTCTTTCACGCTCGTCAAACAACCACACTGAACCCCAAGAAGGGGCAAACAGGGTTTTTTAAGTGAGTTTTTTTGAGTGAGTGTCCGAGTACAGGTGTGTAACGTTACTGACCCAGTATGATCCATTTCTTTACTCCAATTATGGAGATATTCTTTTTTCTTCTGAGTAATTTTGCCATTTAGTTGTTTCTGTTTTTCCCCCCCAGATATTTCAATTATTGGCGTGTTATCCCACACAAGGCACAAGTCACTGTTCAGTTATTTAACACTAAGATTGTGTACTTTTATTTTAGGTAACTTGATGCTTAAAATGGTTCTCCACCAATCGAGTCAAGGAAGGAAGGAAGGAAGAAGGAATAGCGCGAGGAAGGAAGGTAGGAAGAAGGATGGAAAGGAAGGAAAAGAGGGAGGAAAGAAGGGAGGAAGAAGGAAGGAATGAAGGGAGGGAGGAAGGGAGAAAGGAGAGAATGGAGGGAGGAAAGAAAGAAGGAAGGAAAAGAGGGAGGAAGAAGGAAGGAAGGTAGGAAGGAGAGGAGGGAAGGAAGGAAGGGAGGAAGAAGGAAGGAAAGGAGGGAGGGATTATGGAAGGAAGGGAGGAAGGAGAGGAGGAAGGAAGAAGGAAGGAAGGGAGGAAGGAAATGATGTATGATCCACACTCAACACGTGATTGCATCCAGTGATTCACCACAAAGTTGAACATACCAAAAAAAAAAAAGAAAAGAAAAAAGATTATCATTATCTAATATCCATGTCAGCACTTCATCAAACTCAGTCTACTGACCTTGAAGGTATGTTTCTACTCTTGCACTGAACCTCTATATGTGAATGCAGCTCCTCTTATATGTGTGTTGACGTTGATTTGATAACAATGAGATTAACATTTAGAGAGGGTGACAGTTCCGCCTGAATGGCACAGTGTACGTAACGTTACTGTATTGAAATTGAACAGCAGGAATGTGACAGCAGATATTCCCATAATACAGTACCTCTTCCTCCAGTGGCTACTAGCATGTAATTATTCTCCCTTCAGTCCACCGGCAGTGTGAATCTTACTGTGTATTAGCTTTCCCCTTCACTAATTCCTTATGGACTCTTAACACTGTCAAGTAAATATGTGACTTGCTTTGATCATTTTGGGGGTATGACGTTTTTACATGGAACATTAGAAACCTGGTTGCTCATATCCATGTAACAGCATCCGGGTTTCTGATCATCTGTGCCAGTTGTGTCGTGATTCCTCACTCCCTTCCTTCCTTCCTTCCTTCCTTCCTTTTCTTCCTCCCGCCCTTCCTTCTTCCTCCCTCCCTTCATTCCTTCCTTTCCATCCTTCTTCCTCCCTTCCTTCCTCCCTCTTTTCCTTCCTTCTTCCCTTCCTTCCCCCCTCCTTCCCTTCCTTCCTTCCCCTCTCTCTTCCTTCCTTCCTTCCTTCCTTCCTTCCTCATCAGATACTCCTTTTTTCTGCCATTAGAACATCTTGAGGAACCCGAAACTTCTTCCTCCCTCTTTTCCTTCCTTCTTCCCTTCCTTCCTCCCTCCCTCCCTCTCTCTCTTCCTTCCTTCCTTCCTTCCTTCCTTCCTTCCTCATCAGATACTCCTTTTTTCTACCATTAGAAAATCTTGAGGAACCCGAAACTTCTTCCTCCCTTCCTTCCTCCCTCTTTTCCTTCCTTCTTCCCTTCCTTCCTCCCTCCTTCCCTCCCTCCCTCTCTCTTCCTTCCTTCCTTCCTTCCTTCCTTCCTTCCTCATCAGATACTCCTTTTTTCTACCATTAGAAAATCTTGAGGAACCCGAAACTTCTTCCTTCCTTCCTCCCTCTTTTCCTTCCTTCTTCCCTCCCTCCCTCCCTCTCTCTCTTCCTTCCTTCCTTCCTTCCTTCCTTCCTTCCTTCCTTCCTTCCTTCTTTCCTTCCTTCCTCATCAGTTACTCCTTTTTTCTACCATTAGAAAATCTTGAGGAACCAGAATCAGGTGTGTACATGCTGCAGTTTCTCCAGGGAGCATATCCAGGTTTCTCAACACAAGGAAAGGTCGATGATCATCTAAAGGCTTCACCGTCAAAGATGCCATCAAGATTTTGTGCTGTACCATTTTAGAGACGAGTTGAGTCGTACTTTTACCTTAACATACCATATTCTGATAAACTATCTCTTTCTATCAAACTTACTTTTGTATCATTATAAAACTCTAAAACTTCACTGAGGCACAGACTGATTAAGTAGTTTTAGAGTTAGCGGCTTCATAAGAACATCACATCTGTTCAAAAACATGTGGAGCTCCAGCTGCAGAGGCCTGTAAATAAAGACATTAAAGGCGGCCTGTGGAGTTTGATAAAAGTTATAAGAAGTTTACATTGACTGCTACTCACTGAAATTCAGCTCCATATAGTCGCACCATGGCACGTGTACACACACACACACAAACACACACACACACACGCACTAAAACTAAATGATGTGAACTTTAGCAGAGGCTCGCTGTCGACTGGTGACGTTACTGCTGCAGTTTTTAACTTGTTTAAATATTAATTTAACTGTTTTATTTACCGGCTGCATGTCACACACCATCACCCCAAATCATCGTCATCGTCATGACTACCTTGGACTAGCCTAGATATGACACACAGTTGCTGGGACGTGTTCAGCTGTTTACATGCAGTTTAGGGTTCAGGGTTCAGGTGATTTAACCTTCTAAAGAAAAGTCTGATATTAGTTAGGGTTAGTTTTTGTAGGTTTTTAAGGTGCCTTGTGGAGTTTTTGCCCACCATTGACAATGTAGAGCAGTGTTTTATTCAGCAGGTTTTTGTGCTTTGTGTGTCGCACACCATCACCCCAAATCATCGTCATGACTACCTTGGGCATCGGGCTCAGATGGTGGCCTAAACACAGGCGACACTCGGACCATCCCGGGTCTACTTAAGATGGTACAGACAGTTGCTGGGAAGTGTTCAGCTGTTTATACGCAGTCTACCTAAAACCAGGGGATTGTACCTTCTAAAGAAAAGTATGATATTAATGTTTTTAAGTTTTTAAGGTGCCTTGTGGAGTTTCGGCAGGTTTCTGTGCTTTGTGTGTCTTATTGGCACATATTCAAGGAAGCACATATACGTAGAATACTGTGCAGTACTGTCGTTGCAGCGAAAACATCATTTCATATGAATGGGGGTAGTGTATGTAGCTGCGGGGGTCTTGGCTGCAGTGGCCTATAGCAAGAAAGTTGATCCAGAAACAACTTTTAAAGAAATGCAACGTAGCATCACTGTGTGGTGGCCGGTCATAGCTCTGATCAGACTGATCAGAGTTGTACAACCTGCAATGAGGAAGTACAAAGACGTTACTAGGAGGAGAGCAGGACATTTCTCTTTGTTTGATAACGTTAAAAGTAAAGTTAGGCTTTGCTGTCAGCTTTCTGACTTACTTTTAAAAAAGACAAGAGAAAAAGCGAAGAGAGAGAGAGAGAGAGAGAGAGAGAGAGAGAGAGAGAGAGAGAGAGAGAGAGAGAGAGAGAGAGAGAGAGAGAGAGAGAGAGAGAGAGAGAGAGAGAGAGAGAGAGAGAGAGAGAGAGAGAGAGAGAGCGAGAGAGAGCGAGAGAGTAGCTGTGGTTGAGCGAGCTAGAGAGTGAATGAGGAGAGGGAGCGGTGGTAGCAAGAAAGCTGCTGAATCAGATCAATAAAACGTTATTTTCTGATTGTTTCACAACAGTGACGTTATAGAGCACAAATAAACACGTCCACACCCCCACACACCTCCGTACAACCCTGCGGCAGTACGCTACATGCCTGATCTGGGCTGAACAGGGCCTCAGAGCCACAGACAAGACTATGGAGGTCAGAAAGTATTGAGAAATGGACTCAGAGAAACTTATTTCAGTGTTATAGAGAATAATACAGACAAATTATTGCAAGCAAAAAAATAACATGCTGGCAATTGCTGGCCTATTAGATTATGACCTGTGGAGGGGGTCAAAGATGTACAAGTTCAACTCTGGAAAAGTTGATGCTAGTATGTCGAAAAATGGAAAGCAGGATGTTCTCAGTGAAATTCACAGCAATGTGTACTTTATATTTTAATACTTCTGAATGTTTTCTTGGAAAAGTTTGTATAGTCACCACTTCCAATGTAACAATATATATATTTGCACTACATTATATTGTAATCTTGTACTTAAATCTAACCGATATATCTGCAGGTGGGAAAGGAACATATTTATATTTATAGTGGTACACATTAGTGAGCCAACATGTAATGTGGAGCATGTATTAAACGGCCTTTTATTACCTTGAAACATCTCTAACCCTAGTTTGTGTGTTTATTGTGTGTGTGTGAGAGACGCGGAGAGAGGGAGAACGAAGGTGAGAGAATGAGTAAGAGCTGGGAGCAGAGTGGAGGAGGCTCAGGCTTGTGGAGGCAGCTAGGCTGATTTGCGGCTTCATTCCAGCGCGTGGGCCCTTTCAGGCTCTGTCGCCTGTAACAGGTTGACGTGATAAACTCTGTAGCCGAGCCAGTCAGATGTGGCACCGTGGAGGCGCCCTCCTCCTCGCTCCTCTCCCCTTGGCCTGGTGTCTCATTGTGGCGCTGTGGGGCTCCAGTGTGCTGGCATTACACTTTCACACGGCAGTAATTGATTTCTTTAATTTGCTTCAAGAGAAACTGTTGTCAGCCAACCAGGCAGCCATTTTTCAGGCCACTTTAATTAAATGCCAAGTCTTTAGGTGTGATATGAAATTCGTTTGGCTCCTCTGATCTTCTACTCCTCAGACAATTCATTAACATTTTCGTTTCTGCCTTTATGTTTTACACAAAGCTTCAAAAAGGAGCTCATCAGTGACATTTCGGTTCCTGCGCCATACATTCAATCATTTATTTAAGTGCATTTAAACTAGAGATTAAGTGCAGTGTGGCTGTTTCACTTGAGATAATACTGAGTCTGTGGAGCCAAGGAATTCAAGAGAATAAAAAAGGAGGCCTCCAGTTGTGTGGCTTTTATTGGAGGCTCTGTTATTTCTTGTAACTGTTTCAGATTACTAAAATGTACCTGAAGACAAGGAGCAAATAGAATTAACTGCGGTGAATGCTAAACACATTCCTCACTTTCTTAAATCTTCCTCACTCTGGCGGCTAGCACCTACATTATATTCCTGGTTTGTCAGTGAACTGGTTTCAACCTGTTGGCCTTCGTCTCTTTGTGTCTTTGTCATCAGGCCTATAATCTGATGGGAATTGTAGGTTTAATAGCATCAGATCTCTTTTACATCTCACATATTACATGTGATGAAGCAACGCAGGGCAGGTGTATCTTCTGTCTAAAGCAGCAGAACCATTTATTTCAACCATAATAGCAGGGCAGCAGGCACACCTCCCTAATAATATCCTGATGCCTCCCCACTCGCTCTGACTCAGAGATCTTCTGAAAGGCCCCTCTCCACTCATCCTCTCAGAGTGGCCTTCATCTCATGGAGATGAACAGCAGCTGCCTCTTCCTGCCTCCCACCATACGTCAACACATCAGTACCACTCTGCCTGCCTGCCTGCCTGCTTTTCAAATACCAGAAATAAATAAATATATGAGGCTCGCTAAACCCGAAAGAATAGCCTGCTGCAGGTCATATTACAATAGTTGATATATATTGATCAAAATATTTCTGCTGGTGAGAACCTCAGCTGCAGCTAGACTGAGTTTGCAGAGCAGGATTTTGTGTTATCGATGTGGAATTGAGTGGTAAATCTAGGGGATGTGTGAAAACTATTTTGTAGAAAGTGGGAAAAAAGGAGGCTGACCTTTTTTTACATAAGTTAAGGTAGTCTAAACCACATTCACAGCATGGATTTAGGGTTAACAGTGTCCCTAAATGATTGATTGGGTCATCATTTTTACAAATAACTATTAGATGATATTTGAGTCTACTGACTTTACTGATCCTTTTTCTGTAGTGCTATTATGAAGTTGATATTTTGAATGGTTTGACATGAAGTTTAATACAGATGTCAGTGCACAGAGGATGGATTTTAACTTTGGTTCATGTTTGTGGTTTTGATTAAAATATCTAAGGATCTATCAGCCATGAAGACTTGCCATGAAATTTCGCTGCATCGGCTATCTGTTTAATGACAATTTATCCTCTGGGGGCAACGGCCAATATTTCAGGGGTTCTGGTGTAGCCAAAGAATATCTGGATGATGGTTATTCAGGCCAAGAGTTACTTTCCCATGTGCCAGTCATTGTTTATAGTCCGATCATCAAATTTTTGTAGGTGTTCTCGGTCCAGATGACATTTTGGCTGATCTTTAAATAGATATCTGCATAAAAATGCAGATACATTCATAAAAAGTGAATAAAAAGTGAAATCAACGTCAGGTGATAGCCGATGGGTTCTGAGATTGCTTTTTGGCCAGTGTATCCCTCATTTACTCTCTGCATAGACTGTTTAAAGTGCATGCAACCAAAGCCAACTCACATGTGCATCCATCCATCCATTTTCCGCCTATTATCTGGGGCCAGGTCGCAGTGGCATTAGGCTGAGTAAGTCCTGACATCCAGACATCTTTCTCCCCAGTAAAACCCTCCAGCCCCTCCTGGGTTTTTAGTCAATACTACTCAGACTTCAAATGGAAACCAGAACACATCCAATACCAAAATCTCCTCCCAGTGGCTTTAGATTCTGTATTCATGTGCAGATATCTGTTTATAGAGATTGAATGAATTGTAATCATTTTGGTGATCCCTTAACTTCTTGGTAAAAACTTAAAATTTGGTCAATTCTTGCATTGCCTGCAAAACTAATGACATTCTCACCAGCCCCAGCTGTACTGTGTGTTTAGTGCTAATGAGCAAATCTAAGCATGCAACACAAGAACCTAAGATGGTGAAAATGCAAATCATTATACCAGCTGTGCATTCCAGTGTTGTGAGCGTGTTAGCATGCTGACGTTAGCATTTAGCTCAAAGCACCACAGCGCCTAACTGCATTCCCACATAGCCGTTTGCATGGCTGTAAACTCTTTGTCTTTTCTTTTGAAATGCAAAAGAAGCTACTTACAATCTATTTTTCCGGATTGTTTCTCTAAACTTATGCCTGTATTCAAATTGAGCGTGCATAAAGAAAGGCAGTGACATCTTGCAGGTAAAGAGATGAAGGCCTTAGCTGTCCACATTGTTTACAGGTCTTTTTTTGTCGGCATATTTTGTGTTTTTGCAAGCATATTGAAGACACATTGGCAGCTCATTCATGTCTGATAACAGACACTGTGTGGGTGGACTCACAATTATCATATGCAGCATGCCATCTAATGTTCATGTTTTATCTCCATCACCTGAGCGGGATTCTAGCAGAAAAGAAACTATGTATTTCTACTCCTGCTGCACAGATTTTGGAGAGGTTGCATAAACAAAACAAAAAAAACTAGTGTGGTGTATGTGTAGAGACAAAGTCAATACCTATGAGACACATTATTAAATTGTTGTAATAAATAGATATCTGTATTTATATACACACACAAGTGAATTTCGAGCTGCTACAGTAAAAATAGACCTGAACACTGGGGGTAAAAAAACAAACAAATAATCTTTACTTTTGCAAAGTTGTTCACACAAATATGTTGGTGTTTCAGAAACTGAAGTATCATGGTGCATGTTGGTGTCAGGGCTTCATCCCAAATGCATTTAAAGAAAGGTTTTCATCTGGAAATAGAGCGGGAGGCATTGTAAATGGGACATTAAAAGGAATCCCACATCAATTTCCCATACCAAATGCTGCATAACAGGAGTCATTTTGACAAAGTAGCCGTGTGATTATTTTTTTATTTCCATTTGAAAGCAATTAGCTGAAAGGTCCTTCCCTTGAGTTTCTGTGGCAGAATGTGTGGAATGACTCAGGATAATTGCTGTGAAATGAACAGAGTGCCAAGTTGAGAGAAGCACGAAAACCGCAAGGGTTCCCTCTCCATGGAAACGCCCTCTGCCTTTGTCAGTGCACCAGGAAATTAGGCAGCAAGTGATAACGGGGCTTGAATGAGTAACAAATGCAGGGGGGCGAGTGATATTTACTCCATTTCAAGCCATTACAGAAATTGAGTGTTTCCCCACGTCTCATGCTGTGCCTACTGAGTGCTGGATACAGGAGGAGGAGGGTCATTAAACATGGCAGCCGCCAGCGACGTGCTGGAGAAAGCCGGTTGAACCGCACTGTGTTCGCACCACCGATGGGCAGGACAGATATAATGAAGCCCAGCGCTGTCAGTGTATGGCACCAACTGATGATACTGATGCCTGAAAGGAGGACAAGGTGTTAGACGAAAGACAAGGCTGAGACAGTGTGTGCAGCTCATCTCATGTCTTTGCCACGAGCTGCCTCCTCAGCTCCCGCCCTAATTGCTGCCTTGCTTGGAGGCAGCTCTCCCTCGGTATGCCTTTCATGCCTCCCTTAATTACGTCAGCCGGAAAGGAACGTGATTGTTATTGTCATTACTCTCGTTAGTAATTAAGCAGCTATTGACTCCTTCCCTACATTCAGTCTGTTTGATTAGGCCTGAGGTCTGGAGATATGGATTAGACTCTTACAATGTTGCAGGCACAGACGTAGAACGCTGCAGTCTTTTGTTGGCCGGGAGCCATGCGGGCGTACAGAGACAGCCTGAGGAAGAGGAAGGTGGAGAAGAGGAAGAACTAAACAGCTGCTCACTTTTACTGTCAACAAAGCACGCAACCTTCAACTTGTACTCTCCATGGAGGTGATGTTGAAACACCTTTTACCTTAAATGCTACACCACTGTTGGTGAAATTGGTGTGTGTGTGCATCCCTGGAGCTAGAGGCCACGGAAATCACCACTGCAGGAATGTCAGCAAAGCTACTAAAAGAGATACATCATATATTCTGTGTTTGGTTGTGCCTTAAGGCCCATTTAAACGTTAAATACAGATCCGGATACAGACGGAGCCTTCTGTCCGTGCTCTGCATTCATTTCGTCCGTATTTCTGCACGTTTCCATAAAGCTTACAGATACGGACCAAACGGAGCAGTACCACCTGAAACCATGGGGGGGGCAGTGTTGCTGTCACTACTCGATACATAGCTCTAGTGAGACACGAAGAAGAAATAACAATGGAGGAACTTTTTGAGGAAAGGTTGTGCGAGTTGGTTAGAAACTTTAAACATATCGTTTTTGTCTTTTATGCAAGAGGAACATTATCAATATCTCCTCCACAGTCGCCATGTTTGTTTGACTCTGTGCTGCCCCCTGGTGGATGTATTGGTTAACATCCATGCCAATGTAAAGGACGCATGGAAGTATGTGAGCAGTGACGGTAACATCATTGAGCATAAATGGGCCTTTACACATCTCAGTAAACTTTGTCTGGAACTGAAGCATGAGTAAAGATAGCATCGGCATAGCTGAACATGCCAGAAACCTTCTCAAACTTCTACAATGTTGAGTGTGAAAGTTTGTTCTTGACCTCGGTACCACGGTTCACTCACTAGCTTTGACTGTTGTACGCTCCATTAGAAGCTATTAAGTGGACTGTAGAAGAAGTTAGACTAGATTGTTAACTAATGTTTCTATAACAGTACTGTCCATCTAAGCATTTTAGTCTACTTATACTCAGAATATGAGTTCAGTCAGAATCTTTAACAAGCCTTGGCTGAACACATTAATCAGGTCAGTCAATACATAACAAGAAATAGAAAGACATTTCATTCTATTTAAAAAGTTTGACTCCTTACCGGTCTTTGCAATACTTGTCACATAAATGCTCATGCAGTATCTTCATACTGTTTGCTTTTTTTTTTTCTCCACTTTTTTTGTACATATGATATTTGTAGTTTCCTGCACATTCCATGTTATAGTGGCTCGTTCTCAGCTGCAGGAGAAAATAAATTAAAAAATCAATATCAAGGATCACCTACACCAAGAATAATAACTATAATAATAGCTGTAAACACATAGTTTTAAAAATTGTTCTAATTCAAGTGAATGGTGGAGTCCACAACACAATTATAACGACATCGACAGTGGCGAATGATATTGTTTAGATCACTTTCAGACCGACTTGATGAACAATAGAAATGCTGACAGTCAAACCAAAGTCCACTCCCTAAACCTGACATTTCCTGTAAAACTTCCAAAACTGATGACTTAATGTATTTCTATTTATTTATTTGACTGTGGCTTTGCTCCTTTCTCATCATGGACTGACTCACTGTAAACTTGAGCAGAATGACACTCAGAGGTGATTTCTTTAGATAATGTTTGTCTCTCTCATTATAGTCGGCAATGTTTCTAGAAGCTTTTTTCTTCATTATAATGTAAAAAAAAACAAACAACACATTTAGCTGACCCCTTTAGACTTCAGATCTATGCTCAATAAAAGCTGCTTGTTTGTGCACTTCAACACATCTTGCTTCAACACCTGCTGCTGTCATTCAGCCCAGTTTGGTCTGTAAATACGTGAAACATCACAGCAACACACACTGAGTCACCTCCCACCTGTAAACCCTTCTGGTTTTTCTTTTTCTTTCTGTGTACAATGTACAGAAGTAACATCTCATCAATATCCATTTTCATAAGCTGCTGACACAACTGGAGCGTGCAGCGTGTGCTTGGAGATATTGTTTACCGGATATTATCATTCGTAAGTGTGGATGCTGTTATAGTTGTTGGTATACTTATTATTCTTGGTGTGGATGGCCCTTAAATCCCATGAAGCGGGGCCCAAATTGTATTCAGTCTAACTGGGTGCAGGTTAATGCTGCTGTATAACAGACTGTAAAAGAATCCCATCGAAACACCTAAAATTGACCCTTCTGTTGTCCTCAGGTCAAGAAAGGACAGAAGGAAGGAAGGGAGGAAGGAAGGAAAGGAGTAAAGACGAAAAGAGGAAGGCATTTAGGGGAGAAGGAAGGGAGGAAGGAAGGAAGAAAAGGAGTAAGGAGGGAGGGAGGGAGGAAAGGAAGAAGGAAGGAAGGAATGAAAGGAGTAAGGAGGGAGGGAGGCAGGAAAGGAGGAAGGAAGGAAGGAAGAAAGGAAAGGAAGGAGGGAGGAAGGAAGGAAGGATGGAAAGAAGGAAGGAAAGGATTATGGAGAGAGGGAGGGAGGGAGGGAGGAAGGAAAGGAGGAAGGAAGGAAAGGAGTAAGGACGAAAAGAGGAAGGAATTTAGGAGAGAAGGAAGGGAGGAAGGAAGGAAGGAAGAAAAGGAGTAAGGAGGGAGGGAGGTAGGAAAGGAGGAAGGAAGGAAGGAAGGAAGGAAGGAAGGAAAGGATTATGGAGAGAGGGAGGGAGGAAGGAAGGAAGGAAGGAAGGAAGGAAAGGAGTAAGGAGGGAGGAAGGAAGGAAGGAAGGATAGGATTATAGAGGGAGGGAGGGAGGAAGGAAAGGAGTAAAGATGAAAAGAGGAAGGAATTTAGGAGATAAGGAAGGAAGAAAAGGAGTAAGGAGGGAGGGAGGGAGGAAAGGAGGAAGGAAGGAAGGAAGGAAGGAAAGGATTATGGAGAGACGGAGGGAGGGAGGAAGGAAGGAAGGAAGGAAGGAAGGAAGGAAGGAAGGAAGGAAGGAAGGAAGGAAAGGATTATGGAGAGGGAGGGAGGAAGGAAGGAAACATGGAAGGATGGAAGGAGGAGGGAGTACAGAAAGAGGGGAGGAGGGGAAGAAGGAAGGGAAAATTAAAGAAAGAGGAAGGAAGGAAGGAACAGTCAAAAGAGATGGGGGTAAATTTGACCGGGGAGGACGACACGACGGTTAACTTTCTATTTAGTAGAGATTCACAGGAAATGATTACAGATGAATTTGATCGGTAGTTTATGTAAACACACAAACCACTCGAGTGATGACTTATCACCAAAAAGAAAAGACACTCAGATCCTGTGGGTTGTCGTGTTAAAACGCCAGGGATTCCCTCCCTCTGGGAAAGTGGCAGAGGAAGATGAGAATAATAGTCTGAGAATAGAAGAGGGAGTTCAATAATCGTGCAGGAGTGACAAGGACCCAAAAGCAATTCCTGACTGAGCACTAATCCCCATTTTTTTCACGGGACGCACAGAGAGTGAGATAAGCCTGGAGGTTAATGCAGAGGCGTCTCTCCTCTGTCCTCGGCGGTGACAGCCCCTGACAGGCAGACCCCAGCAGCACGCCTTGTTTATGTTAATGTAGGTGGCCCGGGCCAGATCCCACGCTGAGCAGCACAGATAGAGACGTCAGAGGCTCGTCACTGTGGCACTTGCAACCTCTTGCCGGGCTACCCAGGATCTCTGCGTTCACATATGGTGGGGGGGGGGTTGGCAGCGGAGGAGTACCGGGGGTGAGAGAGAGATGGGTGATAGTGAGGAAGGCCTGCTGGGACTCCCACCCCCTTAATCATCTGTGGATGGTTCATCTACTTCTCCACACTTCGTTTGAACCACAAATGACATCTTGGGGAGAAAGGGAGAGTGGAAGTGTTCTGCTTTTAATGTATGCGTCTTTGAAAATGTGCATTTTTATACCGACTCTTTCTCTATTCTGTTTTATTTTGATAGGGTCAGACCCTGACAGTTACAATCAAAACGAGCCATGCTCTGCCGCTTTTTGCCTTTATTTTCTATGCATGCGTTGCGTTATTCATAAAACGGACATAACTGATGTACCAAACTACATACAGGAAGACTCTACTTCAAGAGAGGGAGCTGGGCAATAACAATATTCTTTTTAATAGTAAAAAAGAAACAGTGTTGTTTGTGCTATTTTTCAAAGGAATGCTGAAGTGTTTAGTTGATTAATCAATTAAACAATCAACAGGAAGTTAATTCTAACATTAAAATCCTGAATTACCATGACTCTGCAGTTCCCCTCACTTCTATTAAGCTTTTTAAGATCAGTCATTTCAGCAAGTGTCCCAAAACGACTTGTTCAAATGACAGCGCTCTCTATTAGTTGCGGTAATTATGACAGGAGAGCGTGCCAATGGTCCCTCAGCCCTATGTTCCCTCAGTTTAGTAATAAAATAAAGAATTTCACCTGTATTTCAAGTATTTTCATAGATAGGGAATGTCCATACCTGTGCTGTGGGAAAGTAGGCCTGAGGAAACATAAGGCCTAATTTTAATGGGAGGAAACTTTGTTAGAAATGGGGGAACATAGGACTGACCCCATTATGACAGGAGCAAAGGAGGAAATCTGGAGACGTTATAACAGGGTGACAAAGTCAACATCGGTAAGAAGTAGAGGTGGAGGGAAAGGTCAAAGAAACATTGACTCTAACTCTGGAGAATGCTGTTTGTTTCTTGTTTTCAAGTGCGAGTCAACCATGACCACGATCTTCCCCAAACCTTAACCGTTGTTATGACGATGAAGTTCCCTAACCATATATAAGTACAGTAGTAGTTTTAACACCAACCACAATGTCTTCCTAACCTTAACAAGGTACTTACTTGAACCCAAACCTAGATCTTTCCCTAAAGTTAACCAAGACCTAACCAGAGCTTAACCAGAGCTTAACCATAGCGGTGTCACATCATAAAACACATTGAATTCTCTAATTTGGAGGATGTTTAGTTTGCCCTGAAACTGTACTGTTTGGTTCACTCTTACTGATCTCATCATTATTGTTTCTCGCAATAGAAAGCAGCTGTTTTCCACAAGTTTAGCAACCAGTTCGTGCACATACAGTAGCGGAGCGTTTAGCAACTAGAGAGTCAAATATTTTTTAGATAGACAGATTGGAGTGATTTCCCGACACTTAAATGTTTAGGATGACCAAAAGCTCTTAGTTTGGTTTGTTTCGTTGGTGTGAAAGCATCAGTCTTAGGGCGTATTCACACCAGGAAAGTCCTTTGGTCCGCTTATTTAGTCCGGACCAAAATACAATGTTTCTTTTTTGGTTTGGTGCGGTTCCTGTTCACATTGCGCTTTTCGCAAGTGGACCAGAATTTGTCAACAAACCCACATGTGTGCAAAGATCGTTCAATCATTGGACAAAAAGCTAAGTGAGAGCGAACCGTTCCAGGGTCCGTTTGGAAGCGAACCGAGACCACCTCTCCGACTGGGTCTCGGTCCGACTGTTTGGTCCGCTCCAGAGTTCGATGGTTTGTGTTCACACCAGCCCAAAAGGTCCGCACCAGCGATTTTTTTGATTTGGTCCGAACCAAACAAGGCAGGTGTGAATACGTCCTTAATCAAACGGACCGAGACCTCCAAAAAGAGGCGGTCTCGGTCCACTTGACTCTGCGACAAATGCCGACCTACCGGAAGATGAGGGAACGTCAATCGGACCAATGTTGATTCGTTTGCAGGTGTGAACGCGGACCACACCGCAGCCTGTATGCTACATAGTAACAATTTTAGTGCCTGGTGCGGACCAAATAATCAAACTAGTGGTGTGAAAGCGGCCTTAGCAAATTGCATGTTTTTAGTTTCCAATTCTTACTGTTAAATAATTATCTTATGTAAAGCACACTGAGTTGCCATTGTGTTATGAAATGCGTTATATACAGTAAATAAAGCTGCCTTGCCTTTATGGACTAAATGATAAAAATAAAAGACTTGGAAGACTTTTATATCCAAACGACGCCAACTCTCATTCTAGCTACTTATCAGATTTCCATCATTTTAAAAAGAAAATGAATGAACGTTAATCAAAGTATACTCTATACTATAACTGACTCGTATAACCTCTGCACTGAGCATACTTTCCATTTCTGTGTTGTCTCCTTGTTTATCTGTTTGTGACTCTGAAGCATCATTCTCATCATATGCCTTGTCTCTCACTGATGAATGGTTGTGCTTCAGTAACCTGCCCCCTCCCGCCACCCCCCCCGCCCCCCCCCCCCACCAGTTCTCCTTGTTTGTGCTTCAATGACCTGCCCCCCCCCCCCGCCTTCCTCTCCTTGTTTGTGTCAGTGTGATGTAGGGCTGACCCGTGTGGAGGTGGGAACAAGGTGGGGACATTGAGACAGATGAAGGGTCAGAAATGTGTGCTGAGAAGCTTCTCCTCTGGGTCTCCTTCACCTCCGCGTGCTCGACCCACGCCAGCCTTTCATTCTAATCTGATGATAATGATATTTGCTCAGGACGACCTCTGCTTGCACAGTGTAATTACCCCCCCAGCTTTCTATGATCTCAGCTATTGGAAATCGATGGGCCATAAGAGGGCCCCATCAGAGCTTATTATTATCACTGCTCGCTTTTCGTTACAGCGCGATCAGATTTAATATGTTGTCAAGTTTTTTACTGCATGTTTTTCCACTTTTTTTTTTTTTTTTTTACGCTGGCTGTACTGTCAGTGCAGTTAAGTCAGCGTCGGGCTATTCTTTCAATATGCGCTGGCGAAATTAGAAAAGCAAAATCCCCCTTTTTCATGCTATACATTTAAATAAGTAGATTTGACATACTCTCTCGAATTCTTAATGTCCTACCTGTATGTCCTTTTAATGATTTTAAAGCAATATCTTATCTTTAATGCTCTATTCTTCCTATTTTTCTGCACTTTGTTTTTATTTTATTATATTTGTATTACTATTAGTGGAGTTGGGGGGGTTTAATTGTATGTTTTTACGTTTTTTGTTTCCAATTCTTACTGTTAAATGCTTGTTTTATGTAAAGCACATTGAGTTGCCATTGTGTATAAATGGCCTTACTTTGAAATAATGGCAAATCAAGAAATCCTGAGTGTTGATAATGCTTTTCTCTTTATGTTCCACGCCTTTGATTGTTTGTTCAGTATACACCAACACAGCTTCTCTGGATAATGTTGAGTGTTATTTTGTCCCCCCCCCCCCCCCCCCCCATTATAATGGCTTTGTAGCACTCAGCAGTTCCACCGTTATCCATGCATTTGTGAGTAGATGCCTATTTAAATCGGTTAGGTGAATCTGCTCTGGATGACTCCCTCCATTAGCTACTCATCCAGGGTTAAGTACTCTCTGGAACAGACGGCGTCGACCATCAGGTGACTCCGTCTCTGCTCTGCCTTGATTGAGACACTTCAATGGAGGCCTTACCGCCGTGACCTTCCGAAAGCCTTCAGCAAATAGACCTTTTTTTTTTTTTTTTACTGCGAAGGGCATTATTGCCAACTACTTCAGCCTTATGAAACCTAAACTTGTTATTTCAAGTGTAAAAGCAGTGTCTTTGCAGTGACCTCCGAGCTTGTTATTGTCAGTCTTGTCAAAGCGATAAGAGGATCACAGGTGAGATTTCATCAATGAGGCTAAACGACAGCGGAGTTAAGACACATTTTTTGGACACAAGGCTGAGCTTTGCTATTCAATTAAACTATGATGATGGACTTTCTGTGTGGTCCACTCTAGAGGAGAACCCTTAAAGGCCTGTGTTATTTGTATTTATTTATTTATTTCTGTTTAGATCAGGTCATAGTTTGACCTGTATGATTTAAGTTGTTCTTCCTCAGCGTCTTTGAGCAGCAATTTTCTTTTATTGACCTCTTGTAAACTGCTTGGCTCTGTAAACATGGAAGCCTGTCATGTTTTTTATGAGCTAAAGGAACCTAATAACACAGCAATCAGCATTTATTTGAAGATTGTACATTTGTGGGTTTGCACAAAGAACTCAATTGTAAAACACGTCGGCAAACACACAGGAGACCCTCTAACCTCGGAGTAACAGCGACGGCATCTAAAAGGTCTAAAGGTTTTTGATGAAGCAAACATTGGAGAGAGAGAAATATGAAAAAGATTGAAGGCGAAGGAGAGGGGTCAAACGATGAAGGAGAGCAGATTGGAGGTGGTCGTCGTCGGTGACACGAATTGTTTGTGAAAATGTATTTTTAGCCTAGGACAGAAAAGGTGACAAAGGAGGAGAGGTGGAAGTGATCGATATGTTTGTGCAAAGGGCAGAGGACTGCCGAGACACAACAGTGGAAGTCATGAGTGAAGCAGTCCCTCAAGGGGACGGCCGGCTCGGCCAATGTGGAGACACAACAAATGAGGAAATGGTAACAGAGACATGGCTGATGAGCAGGGGAGTGTGGGAGTGTGGGGGATGCTGCTAAGTGACAAGAAATATGTTTTTATGAGCAAACTGTACGCCATTTGAACACCAGAGCAGGGCGAAGATTAGGTGAAGCTGGTGTAATATCCTCAGGGGGGAAGTGACAATGTAATGTGGCTCATGTGGTTCAATTCTTTTAAAAACTTGTATCTATGCCAGTGAAATAAAAGTTGTGAGACTAAATCATAACCTGGTATATGGCTGGACCAAATGCTAGAGGGCTTACAGTATGAACCAATAGATACAGAAAATCTATAGGTCTGACCTGCTGCTGTCCAGCTAAAAGTAATATTACAATTATACAATTTTCATGTCAACAATTTTCACGTCAACATTGTTCCTAAATCCCTGCATTCCTACAGTGGTACTTATTTTCAAAAGGATCTGACATGTTAAAAGTCTGTGTAAAGTAAGAATAAATATGTGTTCTGAGTTTGACATACCACAGAAAAGTGTGTTGTTAACCACCCTGCCAAATTTGAATGATTAAAAAAATCGCCAAATATCTGAAATTAGGCTTCAAAGTTGTGTAAAAATCAGCCTCTTTCTCTGCTCCCAAATGCTGTGGGCGTGGCCGCTGAGTCTGCTGAAACCCCGCCCCCTACCAAGTGTCACCTGTCAATCAAAGTCACCACCTCTACCAGAAACATGGACCCTACGTCTGAGAGCTTTCTGCTGCTAACTCAGCTGCTAGCTCGGCGGCTAACTGGCTGCGAACTCAGCTGCTAGCTTGTTGGCTAACTCGGCGGCTAACTCAGGTGCTAGCTTGGCGCCTAGCTCAGCTGATAGCTTGGTGGCTAACTCAGCTAACTGGCTAACTGTAGACTGTAGTAGTAGTAGTGTGCGCTGAATGTATTTATACCTCTACAGCAGCAGGGGCGGGTTTATGCTAATCACTAAATCCTGAACACAGAAATCTTGAAACACAGTTTGTGAAGCCTAGCTCCACAATTCAAATGTATGACCTATTTAATGTGTTTAGAAGAAAATATCTGAATTCACTTTGCACAGTCTTTAAGTTTCTATTTATTCTACTTTATAAACAGGCTTTGCAGTGTGAGAGGAAAGGGGTCAAATAAGTTCATGTATCGTAAAAACAGGTGTACAAGACGCAATTTTCTTCATTTAAAAGTGAGGTGCGTCCTATATAACAGTAAAATACAGAGAGACGTTGGATCTGGATAGGATTATAGCTATGTAAAAGGCTATCCACACTAAGAACTATAACTATAAAGATAATGATGTGAGCATCCACACTATGAACTATGAACATCCTATCATTAGTGGTGTGTTGGCAGCTAATGAATACAGACTATTGATGACTCGTTAATGCTGTATTAACCCGACACATCGCTTCAGGTGTAAAAAGTGTGTTTTGATTGTGCGTCTTACTGCAGGGACGTCAAACATACGGCCCGTGGGCCAGAACCGGCCCGCCGAGAGGTCCAGGCCGGCCCAGGCTCCTTCTTCCTTCCTTCCTTCCTTCCATCTGCCCTTCTTTTCCTTCCTTTCATCTGCCATTCTTTTCCTTCCTTCCTTCCGTCCTTCCCTCCTTCCTTCCTTCCTTCCATCTGCCCTTCTTTTCCTTCCTTCCTTCCATCTGCCCTTCCTTCCTTCCTTCCTTCCCTCCTTCCTTCCTTCCTTCCTTCCTTCCCTCCTTCCTTCCTTCCTTCCTTCCAACTGTCCTTCCTTCCTTCCATCTGCCCTTCTTTTCCTTCCTTCCTTCCTTCCAACTGCCCTTCCTTCCTTCCTTCCTTCCTTCCTTCCTTCCAACTGCCCTTCCTTCCTTCCTTCCTTCTTTCCTTCCATCTGCCCTTCCTTCTTTCCTTCATCTGCCCTTCTTTTCCTTCCTTCCTTCCATCTGCCCTTCCTTCCTTCCCTCTTTCCTTCCTTCCTTCCATCTGCCCTTCCTTCCTTCCATCTGCCCTTCTTTTCCTTCCTTCCTTCCAACTGCACTTCCTTCCTTCCTTCCTTCCTTCCATCTGCCCTTCCTTCCTTCCTTCCTTCCTTCCTTCCTTCCTTCCTTCCTTCCTTCCTTTATTCCTTCCTTCCGTCTGCCCTTCTTTTCCTTCCATCTTTACATCCTTCTTGTCTTCTCTTCTCTTCCTTCCATTTTTCCTTCCTTTAATTTTTTTCCTTCTCCTCCTTCTTTTCTTTCCTTCCATACTTCCTTCCTTTTAATGATCCGGCCCACGTGAGATCAAATTGGGCTGTATGTGGCCCTTGAATGAAAATGAGTTTGACTCCTCTGTCTTACTGTATAGACCGTTTTTTTACAGTAAGTGGATGTCAAACCTCCTTTTTTTGGGAGATACCAATGATTCAACTAAACTCACTTGTACATTGATGATATAAAATAAATACTTATAATAAAGATACTAAATGCTGCTCGACATCTCCAGAACTATAGCTTAAGATCAACTACTAGACTTCACATGTAAGTCATTAAATCTTTTCTTTTGCTTTCTTTCTCTATCACTACTCAAACAGCAAGATTGAAAACACAACACCAGATCTGAAATATATATTCATATTTCACTTTCATGACAAATCATTCAAAATCATTATAAACAGCCAATATCACCATAACCTGATATTTCTGCCAATAGCTACTCTTTTGGTGTTGCTGTATCTTCGCCAAAGATTTGGTCCAATCTCATTAAATCTGCCAAAGGGTTCTGAAAAGCCACACATATCCTTTTGGTAATTTTAAATAACATCAATTTTATGTTAAGTTTTAAAAAGTCAGTCGACAAAGTAAAACCAATTTTGAGAATGAATTATCTTAATTAAGCATGTAATTTAAAAAAAAGTTTCAGATTTGTTCCCCTAACTATGTAATGCTTTACATTATAAAGTTATTTTATGATGAAACTACTGAATAAAGCCCAATTTCCACTGAGTCCGGCAGCGGCGCGTTACAGCTGTGCCGCGGTCACCGGAGCTGATAGGTAACACTATAATCAATGAGAGTGTCTCCACCGGGAACGTTTCAGCAGCGTGTCAGCAACGTCTCAGCAGCGGCTCCCGCGCCGCAGCGCTATCAATAGGTAGCATTTCTATTTTTGACGGAGCCGTTTCCAACTCGCGACAAGCACAACAGAGCAGATTGCACCAGACAGGAAGTCAGACACTGAATCGGCATAATAAAACTTCCGTTTTTCAAAATAAAACAACACATGCAGCCTCCCGATCGCATTTCAGCAACAAACATGAATAAAACAGTCAGATAAAGACTCCATCTAGCTACGTAGCTACTGACAGATGGGATAAGCACAAAAATTAAAGAAAGTTACCAAATCAACCAAAATTGAGCAAATTAACAAAATCGGGCCGTTTAGTTGTGCTGCTACTACAGTAATTACGGTAGACTAAAGGCACTCGTTTGGATTTGATTGGGCTGTCGTAATTACTGTATTAACAGTGCAACTTCATTTTAAAAGGCAGCTTTCTCTACCATGCTAAGCTCCGGTCCGCTGCTGTAACGCTCCCGGTGTGAGTTGACGCCGGGCAGAGGACGGAGCTAAACCGTAGCACAACCATTCCGCGCCGCTGACGGACCCAGTGGAAATCCCCAGTAAGTTTATTATAGTCACTGAACTAACAAGCCAAATGGAAAAAAATGAGGTAAAAATACATAAATAAATGAGAAATGTACAGTACAGTAGTATAATAATTTCAATAAGATATAATTCTACTGGTTTGAAGCTACGTCGTATAAAACTTGTGGCATGCTTTGGACTGAATAAAGTGTCTCGGTGCGTTCTCCGTACTTTCTTTGCACAGTTTAGCAGCGATTTTGTGTTGCGGTTGCAGCAGGACGGCATCATCACAGCGACCACTGAAAGCTTTTATTGCAATCTACACTCATCCATCGATTCTTTTGGTAAGTATGTGAATTATATCAACAATATAAATTATTCAGATAGGCACAGAATAACATTTTTTTTATGTTTTAATTTGAGGACACATTAAAGATAGGGTGAAAAGTAAAAGCGATACATCATGGTTAATGTTATTCTTCTCAGCCGTGAATACCTTATTACACTCTCAATATGGCACAGTTATCAGCAGGCCAATGTTTTATATTTACTGTCATTGAATGCATCTCCTGTGTATGTAGGACGTCTTCTCTCTTATCAGGCTAGTTAATATTCATGTGTGAGGGGCACAAACTGAGGCTACGGTTAGCTGTGATCTGATATTTATATGTGGTGGCAGCCTACATGAAATATATCTTGATTTGGTTTTTAAAGTACTGATGAAGCTGCAGCTCTTCATTATGTCACCATTAAGAGAATTCAGCTCAAATGAATTTTTTACATCCAAACAGACAGAAATATGCTAATTTTGAGCAGAAAAAGGGAGTTTTACACGCAATGTGTATTGTAGGATGAATCACCTTTAACATCATATGTCAACATAAGCCTATCTGAGTAGAAATATAAATGATTTAGTGAGCAGTTACCCTGTAATATAAAGATGTTTAAGCAGTGGGACATCTCAAAGTTGCATAAGGTTCAATCCATTGAGCATTAACAGGATGTAATAAAGGACACTGAATTATTATGTTATTACTTTTAACACTTACATACTGTTCAGGGTCAAATTTGAGAGCTGTAAAAACACTATATATATTTATTTAAGCCAGACTTTTCCTAATGTGACCCACAAAATACAAAAAGGGAATAAAATGCTAAAACATTTTTATGTCTGCAAATATACAAATTTGGCCGGTGTCAAATAACCCTCCTGTTGTCCTCGAGTCAAGGAAGGAAGGGAGGAAGAAGGAAGGAAAGGAGGAAGGGAGGAAGGAAGGAAGGAAGGTAGGGGGGAGGAAGGAAGGAGGAAGGGAGGAAATAAAGAGAGAGGGAGGGAGGAGGGAGGAAGGAAAGACGGAAGGGAGGAAAAAAGGAGGGAAGGAAGGAGGGAGGGAGGAAGAAAAGGGGGTGCGGAAGGAAAGACAGAAGGGAGGAAAGAAAGAGAAGGAGGGAGGGAGGAAGGAAAGAGGTAGAGAGAAAGGAAGGTAAGGGGGAGGAAGGAAAGACGGAAGGGAGGAAAGAAGGAGGGAAGGAAGGAGAGAGGGAGGAAGAAATTGGGGTGGAGGAAGGAAAGACGGAAGGGAGGAAAGAAAGAGAGAAGGAGGGAGGGAGGGAAGGAAGGAAGGAGGGGACGAAGAAGGAAGGAAAGGAGGTAGGGAGGAAAGAAGGGCGGTGGAGGAAGGAAAGACGGAAGGGAATAAAGAAAGAGAGAAGGAGGGAGGGAGGGAGGAAGAAAGGGGGGTGGGGAAGGAAAGATGGAAGGGAGGAAAGAAAGATAAGGAGGGAGGGAGGAAGGAAAAGAGGAAGGTACGGAGGGAGGGAGGAAAGAAGGAGAATTCCAGTTTTGGGAATTATGTCAGGAAGTGGCATAAAGGGAGCAGCTCAACAGCAATGGTAAGCATATCTCACAACTTTAAAAAAAAATTAAGTATTAACAGTTATTGTAGATATCAGGACATAGAGGATTAATTAACTTCAAAAACCTACAAATACATAATAACAGCTGCAGATTGATTTCATGTTGTAGGATCAATGCTAGTGTGGTGAAACAGTATCCACAAGCTACCAATTACTGAACCATTAAAAGCTAAAGCATGGCCTTTTTTTATCAGAGGCTTTCCATTCCACGCACATACTGTGATTGTCCATGTTCATTCACTTCACGGCATTGCTCTCTTAAGACTCAATGAAGTAGGTGTCATGTAGATGTCTCAGCTGAAACAAGTGCAGAGCTACGTGTACATGCTTTTTGTGTCCAGGAAGTGTCATGTCCTCTAGTAGAAAGAGAGTATTTCCCCCCCCGTATCAATACCCACTTGAAGAAGATAGTCTTAAAACAGCAGTAAGGTGTCTATATGAACACTGTAAGATGTTTTTTTCCCCCCATGCTGTAATAATTCCTCCTGTTCATACTGACTATTAAAAGATCTCCTTCTTATGTGCTTTCATTGGAAGTGATGGAGGATAAAATCCACAGTGTGTCCACTCAGTCATTTAGTGTAAAAATGCATTTAAAAGTTAATGTGAAGCTTATATGAGGCTCCAGCAGTCTGAGTTAGTCATATCAAGTGGATATCTGCCACATTTACAGTCTTTTTTAGCATCAAATTCCCTCTTTGTGTTTCCCCTGTTGAGCTGTAGTGGAAATATAGTAACAAAAAGAGGAATTTAGCACTAATATATCTACTTGATTTGCTTCATATTAGCTGCATATAAACTTTTAATCCTCCTGTTGTCCTTGAGCCAAGGAAGGAGGGGAGGAGGAAGGAAGGAAAGGAGGGAGGGAGGAAAGAAAGAGAGAAGGAGCGAAGGAAGGAAAAAGGAATGAAAGGAGAGAGAAAAGAAGGAAGGAAAGGAGGAAGGAAGGAAGGAGGAAGGAAGGAAAGAAGGAAGGGAGGAAGGTACAGGGAAGGAAAGAAAGAGAGAAGGAGGGAGGAAGGAAGGAAGGAACAGTCAAAACAGACGGGGTCAATTTGACCCGGGAGGACGACACAAAGGTTAACCCTCCTGTTGTCCTTGAGTCAAGGAAGGAAGGGAGGGAGGAAGAAGGAAGGAAGGAAAGGAGGGAGGAAGGAAAGGAAGGAAGGAAAGGAGGGAGAAGAAAGGAGGGAGGAAAGAAAGAGAGAAGGAGGGGAGGAAGGAAGAAGGAAGGGAAGGAAAGGTAGGAGGGAGGAAAGAAGAAAGGAGGGAGGAAAGAAAGAGAAGGAGGGAAGGAAGAAAGAATGAAGGAAAGGAGAGAGAAAGGAAGAAGGAAAGAAGGGAGGGAGGAAAGAAGGAACAGTCAAAACCGCCGGGGTCAATTTGACCCGGGAGGACGACACAAGCGTTAACTGCACCCTGCATGCCGCTTCTGTTGCCCCCCTATATATGATGAATTGAGTATATTCAATATTTAAAATGTGAGATCTTGGGTTTTGCAAATGGGAAGGGTCACATGGGTCGGTTTTGTGAGTCTTCGATAGTTTTTACATTCACCTGCCAACACATTCATGTCCCGACTGGATCCACAGAAACCATTTAATGAGGCTGTTTTAGAAAGAAGGCGGAAACAGTAGGACGTAATGTCAGCATCATCATCATCACAGCCATGGACACGGTATGTGGTTAATTCGCTTTGACACTCGTGGGTTTAAATTTAGCTCCAAACGCCATTACAGTTGTTTAGTTTATCAATTAATGCCTTAATCATCCTGTCTATATCAATTATATTTTTCTATATCACTTTGTTTGTTAGCTTGTTGGCAGGACTTCTGGTTCTTTCACTGAACCAGCGTCTGTGGGAGTTTGTGACATATAACAGTTGTCTTTTTATTGATGGAAAAAAAGGAAAAAAAAAAGAAAAAGAAAAAGTGAAATAAATGATGTGGGAACACAGCCTGTCACACAACAACAAGTTTGACATTCTTGGGGAAATTACTTTCTTACCACGAGTTGAATGAGATGATTGATGCTTCTCTCATGTAGATAGAATATTAGAATCAGTAAAAACTGCATTTAGATATTTTTACACTTTGGGTTTTTGTGAGATAATATGTTAAATAATGAGCTCTCTGCTTGTCGGTGGACATTGTTACCTTTGGATTACCTGAAGAAATTGCCTTATACAGCAGGACTTGACTAGGTATGTGCATGGGACCGATGACTAATTGAATATTCACTGCATGTCGACATTCACAGGAGCTAAATAGAAAATGCGTCAAACTAGCTTTCTATAGTCATAACAAACAACAAGCTAACTGTGCAAACTTGTATTAATTTAAACGATAATCAGCCTTCATTTCTTTACTGAAACATATTAATTAAAAGAAAAAATCTTACAGGTTTACACACCCCCAAAAATATAACAGTGTGGATTTTTTTCCTCCCCATCATAAACAACGCTGAGCATTCACCTTAACAATCACGTTAGCAATGAGAGACGTAACGTTAGCTTTCTCTCTGAGACTTTCGTCACACATTTGAGGATGTGCATGAGACCGTTTTTTTCAGGGTCGACTAGTCGGTGGGTAAAACCAACGACTAATTGAATATTCACTGCATGCCGACATTCACAGGAGCTAAATAGAAAATGCATCAAAAAACTAGCTTTCTATAGTCATAACAAACAACAAGCTAACTGTACAAACTTGTATTAATTTAAACGATAATCCGCCTTCATATCTTTACAGAGACACATTAAGTAAAAGTAAAAAATCTTACAGGCTTACAGATCCCTAAAAATATAACAGCATGGATTTATTTCTCCCCGTCAAATTAGATAATATGTTAAATAATGAGCTCTCTGCTTGTCGGTGGACCTTGTTACCTTTGGACAACCTGAAGAAATCGCCTTATACAGCAGGACTTGACTAAGGACATTTTTTCAGAGTCGACTAGTCGGTGGGTAAAACCGATAACTAATTCAATGCTGGCTGCATGCCGACATTCACAGGGGCTAAATAGAAAATGCATCAAAAAACTAGCTTTCGATATTCATTACAAACAACAAGCTTTAACTGTGCAAACTTGTATTAATTTAAATGATAATCATTTCTTTCAAATCTTACAGGTTTACATACTCCGAAAAATATAACAGCATGGATTTTTTTCCTCCCTTCATAAACAACGCTGAGCATTTAGCTTAACAATCATGTTAGCAATGAGACACGTAACGTTAGCTTTCTCTCTGAGACTTTCGTCACACTTTCGAGGAGCTGCTGTTACAAATGTTGACGTACTAGTTTGATGATTAGCGTCAGGTCCGTCTCCCTTAGTAACCGTCACAGCAGACAGCAGCTTTTTCCACATGAGTCAGCAGTTTTTCCACGCTGGACTCAGCTAGCTAACAGGCTAACGTAATACCGAGTCAAAGTGTCTGAGGACAGCGGTAAAAATTCACTCTACAAAATGAAGTGGTTTACAAAAACTTAAGACATCCCCCTAGTGGCTGAAAGTGAGAATTGCTCTGTAGTAGTTGTTAATGAACCCTACATAGTTTTTTTTTTTTCAATGGACCATGCGAACGACTATTGGATTATTCGGTTTTAATGACACATCCCTAGCCTTGACCCTGTCTTTCTTGAGATAAATTTGGGTTTTACTCTACCTCCTTTACCAACATACCAGAGTTTACAGTTTCACTTTTCTGGTTTTCCATTGCTTCAGTCAGCAGCACCAAAAAATAAAAAATAAAAAAGCAGCTAAAAATGCTACTTAGACATCCCCCTAGTGGCTGAAAGTGAGAATTGCTCTGTAGTAGTAGTTAATGAACCCTACATATTTTTTTTCAATGGCCCACAGCACAAAAGTCAACTTTAGACCCTGAAAACGACTATTGGATTATTTGGTTTTAATGACACATCCTTAACCTTGACCCCTGTCTTTCTTGAGATAAATGTGGGTTTTACTACATACCAGACTTTACTACAATACTGATGAGCCTCAGAGTTTCACTTTTCTGATTTTCCATTGCTTCAGACAGCTCCACCAAAAAAAAAAAAAAAAAAAAAAGCAGCTAAAATGCTACTAGAAGTGATCTGAGGCAATTTCTTCACATTGTCTCGTCATCCTTCTGATAAAAGAGGTATATATATATATTCACATGATGCTGTTTACACTGACAGGTTGTGTTGTCACATCATTCATTTTCCCAATAGAAAAGGGAGGACTCCTGTAGAATACCACTAATCCTTAACAGATGGCGTCCAGCAAAAGGATATGACCAGATGTTGCAACAATGATTACTACTAATTAAGTGGATTACTGTCATTTGTCACTTTCCCACTTGACCTGTTTACCTACTTGTCTGTCATCTATCTGCGCGTCTTTATCAATCTCTTGACTTAATAAGAAAAGGTTTAGAGGAAACTCTTGCCTGGAACTTAAAGTGCCATCAAGGACTAATACGTATGACAACTTGATAATATAATATATATTACCTTGTTATCGGGTGGATTGTCAGCAACGTCTGTAATGTGAACATTTCTTCTACAGTCTGTGCTGTCGAGTGTAAATTATGAAGGTTTACTCATCTCCACAGAATCCCAGCATTGAAAATCATCAGGATCGTATCCAAAAATGACTCTGCTGCTACTTGAATGAAAAGCCTGAAACCCTCATAAAGAAGTACTTGGTGAGTTGAATCTTTCAATATGAACCATAGCCTAACCAAGAGAAGCATGACGGCATAGAAATGGTACTGAATGGGCCATTTTAACAATGTGAAAATTAACTTCTTTGTGTCCTCTATTTGACAATCTACTTAATGGTATCATTGTCTCTAAATGATCTCAATGACATCAATGTGTGGCTTTCTTGTTCTCTCTACTAAACGGGAACTTCAGAATAACCCTAGATGTGCTTTATAATGTCAGCTTATTGAATTGTCTGCACTGTAAATCTGTTAAAATGCTCCTGTCTATGCACGTTTGTTCACTGCCTACAGCTCAAACATGCCTTTCTTAATGGTATAACAGCATTGGCACTTTTTTTTTTTACAGCTTCTCAAATGTGAAACTATGCTCTTTTCTTTTTTTATATATATATCATTGTAAATTCAACATCTTTGGGTTTCGGGGTCTTTTCAAAGATTTTGTCCAAATGTCTCAGTGGGCTTTGGGAAATTCTCATATAGCCATTTTTTTTTTTACTATAGTCTCACAATTCACACAACTCGATTTAGAAATCAATCGGAGTAATTCAAGTAGAAAATGACAGCTGCACTCCTAGTTCTTATAAACAGATTGTAATTAATGCTTTGTTTTTCTTCCATTTTGAGGATATCGATCCTGGTGCAAGGAGAGAAATGGTGCAAATGGTCTTGGGGAATCTACGTCATTCAATATGATGGAGCCAGAGCCGACGCATTCCCCCCTGAGGATGCCGGCGTCGTAAGTGAGGGAGTGGAGGTGGAAAATGGATGTGCGGTCCTGCATGGCCTGATTTAGATTCGTTAGTAAGTAAGTAAAGTTTATTTATTTATTTATTTATATGTATAGCCTAAACCTGAGCTACTCCAAGGATATGAAATACACATTTTAATCAAAAAGGTGTTGATGGAGTTGGATGGCAACAAGCTTTCCACAAAAACAGATTACATGAATAATCTCACCTGCAATCGATGAGACTGTGAACTTCGGGATGGGTTCAGTGGACAATTAGGTGACCTTGGGTGACTTGAAAGGCGCCATCAAGTAAAATGTATTATTATTATTTAAATGCATATTTTCGGACTATTCATTGGCCCCAAAACAAAAAAAAGCAATTTCAACAGTTAGCATTTGCTGATGTTAAATCACGGCAAACTGAACGTCCTCAGACTTTGGACTAAAGACAAAATACTGATTGATTTTGATAATTTGTCATCCCTCAAGCAAAACTTTCAAATGTTTTCTGTTTATAATTAGTTAGTTTTTGATGCTGCCTGTTTTCATATCTGCAAACTGAGCACTTTGGACTGCCGGCTATCAGAAAACAAAATAGTGTTTATTTATTAGCATTTCTGTTAAGACAAACTGGACTTTTGGATTTTTGGACTGCTGGCTAGACATATATCTAAAGCTAGGATTTAAATGATTCAATATTGTACCTGCTAAAAAAGTGCAGTTGCTAATTTGTTAGCATTTGCTGGTATTTCTGTTATATCACTGCGTTTTTGAACTTTCACCCATTAAGCAAAATTGCCAAACATTTGCTAATTTGATACTCAGTTTTGTTGCCTGTTTTCATATCACTGTAAACTGAGCAAAAGATATGTGAAGACAGAATATCAATAGGTTCAAAACAAATTCGTCATCAATCACTAAAAACTGTCAAACATTTACTGTCGCTAATTTGTTAGTATTTACTCCTGCTTGACATCATATTACTGTAAACTGATTTTTTTTTTTATATTGGACTGCTTTCTAGACTAAAAAGATATCAGAAGAAATTAAACTGCCTAAACTAAATGAACTGAATTAAATAACTGTACCATTGCATTTCTTTGAGTGAGTGTCTCTACAACCTTTTTGTGGTTGCGGACAAATTGATTTCACATTTTACTTCAATGCATGTGTAATGTATGCTTTGCAACCTTTGGCTTTAACCGTACAATCCATGTGTACGTGTATATTTTGTCTGACTTTATGGGTGTGAGCATGCATGCGTGTATTTCTTCTCAGCTGTGACTGGTTAAATGATTTCTTGAAGGGGCTATAGAGCGGCCATTTCATTTTGGCACCTAATAATAGTCAGGTCACACTGTGCCCTGGCTGATCCTCTTTGATATGGTCTGTGCACTTGCCCAAGCCCTCTTTCACAGGTGCCAATCATTATAATCAAGCCCCCCTTTACCCCCACCTCCAGCGCCAACACCATCACCACCCCAACCCCTGAAGGCCTGTGTTGGCTTCACAGCAGTGGCGTTGAGGAAGGAGAGAGTTTAATCTGCTCTCTGTTCTGGCAGACGGGCCATATTCTTTGACCCTTGCTAAAGCCATTTGGCAATCTTATTCCCCCATCTGAGCTTTCTTCAGTATAAAAAAAAAAGGAAAAGATTTTTGTAACCTTTTCACAACTGCAACATCTAGACGTTGTTACTTGAAACTAAGAGCTAAGCATGCATAGTGTTATACTAGAGCAGCTGCCTTGCTCAAGGGCAGCATGACAGTAGGAGGTAATGGTTTTAGACAGAGCTCCCTGCCTCCCCTCCCCGCCCCCTCCTGCCACATTTTCCCAGCTGGTCTGGTCTGGGGATTCAAACGGGTCACCTGGCAAAGGTTTCCCATTTCAAAAAGATCAAAGGTCAAAGGTGAGTGTGGTTTCCAGATCCCATGAATCGCTGGCGGCACATTATTTTTAGCGATTGGCTGGGTCTGACACTGCCCTTTTCTGAGATGAATTACTAACTTCATTGCTCTCCCCAGTGGACTGGTCAGTGTTAAACCAATGACAGCGAGACAGAAATCAAATTGAACTTAGGATCAAATCAGGGAAATTGGCGCCAAAGGCATTTTCACCTTTTAAAGAAAGCTTGTACACCAGCTGATTGCTGCTTTTCTTTTTAAAAAATAAGTGTTTGATGCTGATACATTACTTAAGAAATGGTGAAATTGTCAGCTTGTCATTGTATCATGTATTTGTATTATAAGTAGGTTTGTTCAGTCTTGACAGTGAGCTTGGATTAATTTTAGGCCTACGTTATATTATTATTACCATAGACTGTTTAAAAGAAATGGACGTGATATCTGTGACTGCTGCTTGGAAGATAATAGTTTTGAATCTAGGCAGCGCCATCTTGAATATTTCAGGTGCATGCTGGGAAAAATAAAAACACGGATTCTACTTATATGGGCATGAGGCGGAGCCATGGGCGGAGCGGGGAGGTTGCTATGGTTGCGAGGGCTGGATTATGAGGACATTGGTCAATCAAGCTGTCAATCAGGACGTAGCCACGCCCTAATGCATACCCTGCTTTATCGTCAAATATAAAATCAAGGAGGCCAAAATGTCCCAAATGAACATCATACTGCATTGAAGAAGGCTTTAAACTAGCGATTGAGACCATAAACACATTTTGAAAACGTTTACTGAGGTTAGAAATCAAGTGAGAAGTTGGTGAATTCTCCATTGACTTGTATAGAGACGGTCGCCCCCTGGTGGCCTTTTGATAGAATGCAGTTCTAAGTTACTTCCGCGTTGGCCTCATTTCAGAGGACAGGAACTCCCCATCTGGTAAATACATTTCAACAGCAAATACTTTTGGTAAGAAACTTAATACCTTCCGGATGATATTTCACTTGTTTTCCGTGCATCATGCAAGAAATACTCATTTGGTGCAGCAACTTCTGACAGCTGAGTCTCTGCAGGTCTCTGTCCAGTATAATATTGTGTTACAGCTGACAGTTTAACGTCACCTGTAGGCTGTAATAATCTCCACTAATATCTCTGTGATTGTCACATGACCCTCCTTCCATCACGCAGCGCTTTTGCTTTAGAAAGAAAAGATATTTTTATAGCATGCAACTTCACGTCAAAGCGTTCCCTCTTTTATTTCTGTCACAGTGCAGAGCTGCTCCGATTTGTATTTTCTAATTGTTTCGGCTCTCCTACTTGACACTCCTACAATTTGTTCTATGTTTGTCTTCGGATTTCTTTTTTTAATGCATGACTTGGAAGTTGCGAGGTGTTTTTTTAGCCTTTGGGAACATTTTGTGAATGAAAGTCGCCCACAGACGGAGCGGAACAAGGAGCCTTACATTTTAACATGGAGCCTTATTTTTTTAGGGGCATGGATTATGCTAATGAGGCCATCTCACGAACGCACACCTCCTCATGAGCAGGTGGCATTCATCAGGCTGGAACGAGCGATTTACGACACGTTCTCAGCGGTTTAAGGAGAGGTTGTTGAATCCCACGTCGGATTTTCTTTTTTTTTCTTCCTCTTATTTCTTTGTGCAAGAATGTAAGAGAACTATAAGAAAACATTAATACATGAAAATGAAAAAGACTCAAAACACTTGTTTAACCTTCCTGTCGTCCTCCTGGGTCAAATTGACCCCGTCTGTTTTGACTGTTCCTTCTTTCCTCCCTTCCTCCCTTCCTCCCTTCCTTCTCTCTTTCCTTCATCCCCCTTCCTTCCGTCCTTCTTTCCTCCATCCTTCATTCCTTCCTTCCTTCTTCCTCCCTCCCTTCCGTCCTTCTTTCCTCCATCCTTCATTCCTTCCTTCTTCCTCCCTCCCTTCCGTCCTTCTTTCCTCCATCCTTCATTCCTTCCTTCCTTCTTCCTCCCTCCTTTCCTTCCTTCTAACTCCCTCCCTTCCTTCCTTCCTTCCTTCATCCCTCCCTCCTTTCCTTCCTTCTTCCTCCCTTCCTCCCTTCTTTCCTTCTTTCTTCCTCCTTTCTTCCTCCTTTCCTTCCTTCTTCCTCCCTTCCTCTTTTTCTCCATTCCTTCCTTCCTCCTCCTTTCCTTCCTTCTTCCTCCCTTCCTTCCTCCCTCCCTCCCTCCTCCCTCCTTTCCTCCCTCCCTCATTCTCCTTCTTCTGTCTTCTGTCCTTCTTTCCTCCCTTCCTCTTTCCTTCTTTCCTCCCTCCCTCCTACCTTCCTTCCTTCCTTCCTTCCTTCTTTCCTCCGTCCTACCTTGGATCTATATGAAGCAAAGTGGGGCTCCTGAAAAGGGTCATATAGTGGAGAGATGCAAGTTTTCAGACATTGTGAATAAATACAAGACAGTGCTTCTTTTATATTTGCTTTGTTTTTTTTGTTTTTTCTTTGGCTATTATTGCTCTTTATTTATTTATTATTTTATTATTTGCTCACTAATTACCTCCTGCCTTAGTATTTACTTTATGTAGTTGTTGTAGTGATCTTGTCTGGAGTCATTTTCTGTGTCTATTTTCTACTTATTTATTTATTTATTTTGTATTTATTTATTAAGTTTTGGCTATATTGATGCAGTTATCGTAGCTGTAATAGCTGTACATGAAGGAGCACAATGGTAGATGTTAACCAGGAAGGGATCAGTGGGGGGGGGGGGGGGGGGGGGGGGGGAGAGGGGGGCTGGGGTTATTATTTCATTGTTATTGTGAATAATGAAAATAAAAAATGTTAATCCCAAAAAAACCCCACTTGTTTAACCCTTTATAGGACACTCATTGAAAGGAAGGAAGGAAGGAAGGAAGGACGGAGGAAAGAAGGAAGGAAGGAAGGTAGGGGGGAGGAAAGAAAGAGAGATGGAGGGAGGGAGGAAGGGAAGAAAGAAGGAAGGAAGGGAAGGAAGGAGGGAGGAAGGAAAGGAAGGAAGGACGGAGGAAAGAAGGAAGGAAGGAAGGTAGGGGGGAGGAAAGAAAGAGAGAAGGAGGGAGGGAGGAAGGGAAGAAAGAAGGAAGGAAGGAAGAAGAAAGGGGGATGGAGGAAGGAAAGAAGGAAGGGAGGAGAGAAGGAGGGAGGGAGAAAGAACAGATGGAAGTAAAGAAAGGAAGGAAGGATGGAGGAAGGAAAGAAGGAAGGGAGGAGAGAAGGACAGATGGAAGGAAGGAAAGGAAGGAAGGACGGAGGAAATAAGGAATGAGGGAGGGAGAAAGGAAGAGAGGAAGGGAAGAAAGAAGGCAGTGAGGAAGGAAAGGAAGGAAGGAAGGATATTTTGGGATATTTACAGAAGTTACCAAATATAATTATTTGCCCAATAAAGGGTTAAGACTTGGGTAAAGATTGAAGAACTTGGTTATATATTAAAAAAAGTCAATCCTGAATGTGTTTCCTTCAATATTTACCCCAAAATACCTCAACCCAACAAACAAACTCCCAATCCCTCTGCAAACAAACTCAGACCAGATATTTCTTTAGTCGTGACTGAATTTACTAGACATCACATCACCACAGAGGACTGCTTACTCATTTATTTATTCATGTATTCATTCCTCTCCAGTGCAGACCATCATATGCTTTATCTTTATACTCTCCGTGTAACATATGAAAGGAATCTATATGCTGTCACAAAGTGATTATTTTTCTTTAATGTAGTCTTTTCTAAGAGCAAATATAAAAACAAGACAGTGCTGCAACTATATAAAAAATATGTGTTCTTTGTATTTTATGTTAATATGAGTTGGCATTAATCCAGGAAAAAAAAAATAAAAAAACACAGGTAACCTTTACATGGCTTCTCATCTCCTCCCAAAACTCCCAAGTCTTTACATGACATTATATTTGTATTTTACTTTATACTTTCATGATTATATCATTGTCAAATCCATTGTGATACATTAGTTTAATTACTTGAAATCACCTCTATCTCACACCACTGCACACTACGCATTCAATTACCCACAATCCACGCTGCTTCCTATCACTCTCCCCCCCCCCCCACCCCGCTCTCCCTTGAGACGCACAATCTTACTGACTAAAACAAACATGTTGTCCTCCTTCCACCATCTGCTATGAAAAGCAGCACCCTCTTCTTCTCCGCCCTGTGCAGAAGCAAAACCCCAAAATTGCCTCAAACTAGTAACCCCCCCCCCCCCCCCCAAAAAGAAGAATAATTTCCAGCATGTTTTATTGGTTTGTGGTGGTTAAATGTAAATGAGCTGATACCTTAACATCCTCTTTTAACTTTACATATTAAAGCTAAAGCTAATAGGTGCAAGTAAATTTAATGGGTCGTCCTCCTGGGTCAAATTGACCCCGTCTGTTTTGATTCTTCCTTTCTTCCTTCCTTCCATCTGTCCTTCCTCCCTCCTTCTCTATTTCTTTCCTTTCTCCATCCCTCCTGCTTTTCTTCCTTCCTTCTGTCCTTACTTCCTTCCTCCCTCCCTCCTTCCTTCTTTCCTTCCCTCCTACCTTCTTTCCTTCCCTCCTTCCGGCCTTCCTTCCTCTCTCCCTCCTTCTTTCCTTCCCTCCTTCCTTCCGTCCGTCCTTCCTTCCTCCATCCCTCCTGCTTTTCTTCCTTCCTTCCTTCAGCCTGTCCTTTCTCCCTCCTTCTCTATTTCTTTCCTTTCTCCATCCCTCCTGCTTTTCTTTCTTCCTTCTTTCTGTCCTTCCCTCCACTCCCTCCCTCCTTCTTTCCTTCCCTCCCTCCCTCGTCCTCTCTCTTCTTTCTTCTGCCCTTCCTCTTTCCCTTTCTCCCTCCCTCCTACCTTCCTTCCTTCCTTCTTTCCTCCGTCCTACCTTCCTTCCTTCTTTCCTCCATCCTACCTTCCTTCCTTTCTTCCTTCCCTTTCTTCCTCCCTCCCTCCCTCCTTTCCTTCCTTCTTCCTCCCTTCCATCTTCCCTTCCTCCCTCCCACCCATCCTTCCTTCCTTGAGTCGAGGACAACAGGAGGATTAAGAAACCTGTCGCCTAACTTTACAAACGTGTTGAGATGTGATGTTTTAGTTTGTCTGTAGTGAGTTAGAATCTGTTTCTACACACAAACTCTAAAACTGTTAAAACAAAAGGAGGTTGTAGCTTTGTCTCTGTTTGTTCTGCACTGTTGGCAAGTTTGGCAAGCTGCCTCTGAAATCTGACTTCTCAGTTTGAAGTCTACATTTGACACCATTTAAAGCAGAATCACCTTTTATTGCACTAGTTTACATTGAGGACTTTATTCCCAACTGTGTTATTTTGGGGTCTTCTTCCGTTTTTTTTTTTTTTGGAGGCTTGAGCTCCTAAAGATGTGGTAGCAGCATGGCCTCAACCTGTGTTTTTAGCCCTAATCTGTAATTGCATCCAGTGAAGGAGGAACAGCCTCCGTGACGTGACCGGCCATGGAGCGGCGCGAGGCCAGAGCCGCAGCACAAAGCCACAGAGAGAGAGAGAGTGAGAGAGGGAGAGAGAGAAAGAGAGATGGGAGAGATTGAACAGGAACAGCAAACACAGATAAAAATGAATAAAAAAAAAAAAAAGAGAGAAAAGCAAACGGATTGACTTTGGTAAGAGGTCACTTTTGAAAGTCCTCCCAAGTGATTGTTCGAAAGTACCATTTTTTCTCAGTTCAGGACACCCCAGAGATGTGAAGTGTAAGGTTATAGTATGGCCCCAGTGCTCTATATTAATGGTGACTTTGGCTCACCTAATACGGATTCTCAGGGTTATAGCCCCCGGGTGCCTGCTGAGCAGAATGTGAATGCAAAAAAGAGCCAATCCCTCTCCCCATCCCCTCGCCTGGTCACCAGGGCCCCACCAGCCCTCGCTCAAGGTTACAGCCCGTACAGCCTGGCAGCGATGAAGCCATCAGCGCTGATTTTAAATGATACCCTGGGCAAGCCACCACTTAATGTGTTCCCTCTCTTTTTTTTTTGTTGTACTTTTTCTTTAAACTCTCGATTATCCCCTTTTTTTCAAGTTGATACTGTAATGCATGATCAGAGGGAGAGGCTGAATGGGGAAAGGGGAAAGACGCATTTCTCCTTGAGTCGGGTCGCCATGAGTTCCTGCTGGGGGAGAAAAAAAAAAAAAATAGAGGGAGAGGTTATGATCAAGGGTCTGCCTTTTAAGCCCAGAGCTATGCATGTGGATGTTTTTTTTTTTTGTATTTCAGTGTGTTTCAATGTGGAGCCCGAGTATAAATAATTTGCTATGCTAAACTGCTGCACAATAAGCCTCTGGAAGCCTCGCACATCATGTGTACATTTTCCAGGGAAACTACACGGCTTACAACTCCCATTCTGTAATTACACCGTTAGATATCCTGCTGCAGGAATAAAAAAAAAATAAAAAAAACCCAGAAAAAAAAAAAACTCTCCCTGCTACGACTGTCAAACGATAGCTCCAACGGACACTGACACTTTTTTTTTTGTGTTACTCCCTTCTCATTGCTCATGTAGATTCCGCTAATGCTTACTTGACGAGTAAAAATGTTATTCTAATGATGGTCGAGGGAGCAGGGTTTTTGCAGGTAGTTGTTATGGAAACTGCAGCTGCAGCTTAACTGTACGATAAGCCTCCTCTCTTAGCCCCCCACCCCCCCCTCCCCTGCACCCCCCCCCCCCCCTCCCCTGCACCCCCCCCCCCCCCCTCACACCCCCCCACACCCCTCTATCTTCTCTTCCTTTTCGATCTAGTGAACACAGCATGTTGGAGTCATTACCAGAGTACAAATGGTTAAGGACAGAGCTGAGACATGGGGGGACAACATTCACTCAGATGCTCGGAGAATGTGTGTGCAAACTGTTAAGTGTTGCTATCTACGAGACACAATCTGGCCTGCACAGAGGAGGAGGAGGGGGGGGGGGGATTGGTGGGGAGGTGGGGGTGATGTATTTCTGATCGATTTTTGTCAATTCATCCCTTATCATTATGTCCACTAATCCCTAATTATAAAACACATATGTAGCACAATAACATATTAACTCAACAATGAGGCATTTAAGGGTTTAATCTATCTATATGGTGCATTGTGGTGAAACCCATAAAATTGACATAATTAACATTTTATTTTGGGGGAGATATTTCTGTTGCTGTCTGTCTGTCTGGTGCAGGTGAGAGAAATAGTGATGGAGGGATGTCACGCTGCACCTGTCCAGTCTAAGCAGTGCAGTATTTGTCCTCCACACTTCATTGCATTGTTTAGATTAACCCTTAAACAGCCCTTACTAGTTATGTCATTTGCACCTAAAGGAAGGAAGGAAGGAAGGAAGGAAGGAAAGAAGGAAGGAAGGAAAGGAGGGAAGAAGGAAGGAAAGGAGGAAGGAAGGGAAGCAAGGAGGAAGAAGGAAGGAAAGGAAGGAGGGAGGAAGGAAGGAAGAAGGTAGGAAGGAAAGGAGGGAAGAAGGAAGGAAAGGAGGCAGGAAGGGAAGGAAGGGAGGAAGAAGGAAGGAAAAGAAGGAGGGAGGAAGAAGGAAGGAAATGAGGGAGGAAGGAAGGGAGGGAGGGAGGGAGGAAGGAAGGAAGGAAGAAAGAAAGGAAGGACAGATGAAGGAAGGAAGAAAGGACAGAAGGAGGAAACATTTACCCTAACAGCTGAACTTAGATCTGAGGAAGGAAGGAAGGAAGGAAGGAAGGAAGGAAGGAAGGAAGGACAGATGAAGGAAGGAAGGAAGGATAGAGGAAGGAAGGAAGGACAGATGAAGGAAGGAAGGAAGGACAGAGGAAGGACCCGGGGAGGACAACAGGAAGGTTAAAGAGTCTGTATCTCCTGGTGCACGTCGTCTGTTTAAGGGTTAAAAGCTTAATTGCAAAAAAAAAAAACACAATCAGATATAGGAGTAATGATGTGGAAGTGCAGCCGGGTACTAATACACTCAACAAAAGTAAAGCTTCAATTCACCAAAATGTGATCAAATACTCTCACAGATACTTTTAAAAATGGAGTATTTGTGGTTAAATGATGGTTTAGTGCTATTGATAATGATTTATATTGATCGTTTGTGTCTGTCTTGATTTTCATATATTACCATTGTTTAAATTGCACAGCTCCTAACCCACCTACTTTTATCATAATTATCAGTTTTTATTGCTTATTATCATAAATTAGTTGGATGTCATTAACCAAAGCAGGTGTTTCTGCAGCAGTAAAGCAACCATCAAGTTTATAATGAAGCAGTCAGAAGAAAGACATACTGTAAAAAGACAATAAATGGTCAAACTAGTCATGTGACTTTCTATTAGGTTCATTAAACTTCTGTAAATATCCCAAAATATCCTTCCTTCCTTCCTTCCTTCCTTCCTCCCCTTCCTCCCTGCCTTCTTTCTTCCCTTCCTCTTTTCCTTTCTCCCTCCCTCGTTCCTTATTTCCTCCGTCCTTCCTTCCTTTCCTTACTTCCATCTGTCCTTCCTCCCTCCTTCTCTCCTCCCTTCCTTCTTTCCTTCCTCCGTCCGTCCTTCCTTCCTTTCCTTCCTTCCTTCCTTCCTTCTGTCCTCCGTCCTTCCTTCCTTTCCTTCCTCCCTCCTTCTCCTCTCTTCCTTCTTTCCTTCCTCCGTCCTTCCTTCCTTCCTTTCCTTCCTTCCATCTGTCCTTCCTCCCTCCCTCCTTCTCTCCTCCCTTCCTTCCTTTCCTTCCTTCCATCTGTCCTTCCTCCCTCCCTCCTTCTCTCCTCCCTTCCTTCTTTCCTTCCTCCATCCCCCTTTCTTCTTCCTTCTTTCCTTCCTTCTTTCTTCCCTTCCTTTCTTCCTTCTTTCCTCCGTCCTTCCTTCCTTTCCTTCCTCCCTCCTTCCTTCCCTTCCTTCCTTCCTTCCATTCATCCATCCTTCCTTCCTTCCTTCCATCCATCCTTCCTTCCTTCCTTCCTTCCTTCCTCCCTTCCTTTCAATGAGTGTCCTATAAAGGGTTAAATGATTCCCAAACTATTCAATAATACATGAATAGAAAATATAATAATACATCCATCCATATATTTTCAGTGTTCATGTTCCCATCACCTGGTCTGGCCAAAACAGTTTCAAAATAGCACGCAAATCCTCCGAACATTCCTCCTTGAAGATTGATTTTTATGACTCATATCATCTGACACCCCCCATCTGCAGGACCAAATTGTTTGTCAGCGCCTTCCTAAACTTAGGAACATTACGAAAAAATGATTCACATGATATGTTTACAGATCTAACACGACTATGTGTAATCACAGGCTCTTAGATGAGAGCATCACCACAGTCACTTTAGCTCTGCCTTTAGAGCAGGGGTGTCAAACATGCGGCCCGGGGGCTAGGTTTCGGCCAGCCAAGGGGTGTGATCTGGTTCACTTGCCATCCTTGCCAACCTTCCCTTTTTACCTTTTTTCGTTCCTTCCTGCCTTTCTTCCTTTTGTCTTTCCTTACATCTGTCCTTCCTACCTTTCTTGCTTCTGTTCTTCCTTCCTTCCTTCCTTCTGTCTGTCCTTCCTCCCGTTCTTCCTTCCTTCCTTCCTTCCTTCTGTCTGTCCTTCCTCCATTTCTTCCTTCTGTTCTTCCTTCCTTCCTCCCTTCCTCCCTCCCTTCTGTCTGTCCTTCCTCCCTTTCTTCCTTCCTTCCTTCTGTCGGTCTGTCCATCCTTCACTGTCTGTCTTTCCTACCTTTCTTCCCTCCTTCCTTTTGCCTTACTTTCCTTCCTTCCCTTCTTATTCCCTTCCTTCCTCCCTTTCTTCCTTCTGTTCTTCCTTCCTTCCTCCCTTCTGTCTGTCCTTCTTCCCGTTCTTTCTTTCTTTCTTTCTTTCTTCCTTCCTTCCTTCCTTCCTTCCTTCCTTCCTTCTGTTCTTCCTTCCTCCCTTTCTTCCTTCCTTCCTTCCTTCCTTCCTTCCTTCCTTCTGTTCTTCCTTCCTCCCTTTCTTCCTTCCTCCCTTTCTTCCTTCTGTTCTTCCTTCCTTCCTCCCTTCTGTCTGTCCTTCCTCCCGTTCTTCCTTCTGTTCTTCCTTCCTTCCTTCCTTCCTTCCTCCCTTCTGTCTGTCCTTCCTCCTGTTCTTTATTTTTCTTCCTTCCTTCCTCCCTTTCTTCCTTCTGTTCTTCCTTCCTCCCTTCCTCCCTTCTGTCTGTCCTTCCTCCCTTTCTTCCTTCTGTTCTTCCTTCCTTCCTTCCTCCCTCCCTTCTGTCTGTCCTTCCTCCCTTTCTTCCTTCTGTTGTTCCTTCCTTCCTTCCTCCCTCCCTTCTGTCTGTCCTTCCTCCCTTTCTTCCTTCTGTTCTTCCTTCCTTCCTTCCTCCCTTTCTTCCTTCTGTTCTTCCTTCCTTCCTTCCTTCCTTCCTTCCTCTCTTCTGTCTGTCCTTCCTCCCATTCTTTCTTTCTTTCTTCCTTCTGTTCTTCCTTCCTCCCTTTCTTCCTTCTGTTCTTCCTTCCTTCCTTCCTTCCTCCCTTCTATCTGTCCTTCCTTCTTTCCTTCCTTGCGTCTTTCTGTCCATCCTTCACTGTCTGTCTTTCCTACCTTTCTTCCCTTCTTCCTTTTGCCTGTCTTTCCTTCCTTCCTTTCTTATTTCCTTCCTTCCTTCCTTCTTTCCCTCCATCTTTTTAATGATCTGGCCCACATGAGATCAAATTGGTCTGTGTCAAATGTGGCCCTTGAATGAAAATGAGTTTGACACCCCTGCTTTAGAGTGTAGATGATATGACCACAGGTAAATGTAATATGAGTTGTTGGAGGCATTTCAACATATGACCAATATTATTATTTTCTGATGAGTTTAGTGCCCATCACTAGTTTTGATTGTGCTAAAATCACACAAAGGAAGAACATTTTAGCCGGCAGCTACACTTAATTATTTAGCATTAGCTAACTTAAGCTACACCCCTTTGTTTCTCATTTTGAAGCACATTACATGCAGAGCAATTCACCAATTAAAACCATCCCCTCCCTTCAATTACTTCCTCTTTTTTTTAATGTTTGCCACAAAATCCGACCATCGCCTTTTCTTCAGTTTACTCTTCATTTCAGTGGAGTTACTCTGAAGTCTAAATGAAGTCTCTGAATGAAGGATGAACAAGTGTTATTGAAGTGTAATACTGGGTTTGCTTGCCTGTGCTCACCGTGTCCCTCTCATTAAATTATTGATTAAATAGACATGTTGTAATTGATGGAGACATTATCATAGACTGCTCAGATGAAGCTAAAAAAGAAAAAAAAAAAGACCCCACTGTGAATGTAAGAAGCTGCAGGAGGAATTTATTCCAATTTAGAGTTCTTAGTCCCAACACACGCAGTTCAATTAGTGAGTGATAGGAACCTTTTTATTAAAAAGTACCTTCAGATATGTTCTGTGAACCAAACCTCTCACATCAGCAGCACATCACACAGCTTGTCTTTCACCAGAGGAGAAATAATAATAATAAAAAAAAAAAGAAAAGTTTAATTCAGAAAAGAATTTAGATTGGAGACGAAGAGTTGCTCTGAAGATTGAAGGCCAAACAAAATGTAATTACTGTGAATAAAAAAGTGGATATTTTGACATCGCTTTTTCTTTTTTTTTCTCCCTCTGATTTCGACATGGCTGATAATAGGATTGAACTGTTTGCAGTGACTAATGAGCTCCATGCGAGATCACTCAAGGTTATAGCCAGCAGCATCACAGCTTAATTTGACTTGCTGTGTGACAAGTTGCCTCCGTTTCCGTCGAGCCTCCGTCTTAACTGAACTTCCACAAACTTTAGCAGAAAGTGCAGTGATGTCAGTAATGATCTCCAAGTAAACCCAGCTAAAATAGCACAGTGACCTCATTATTGTTTCCATAGTTACAGAATGGCAGGGTTACAGTTCCTATCTATAGCGGCATTCACTTCACACAAAATACTGCATTTTCACAGATGATAGTGGCAGCTAAATTGCAAAAACAGCTCATGATAATCTGATTCATTGGCAGCGTTGTGCAAGGGATGCTTATTCTGCAGTTGGATGCTGTACTGTATGCATTCGGCAGTGCAAAGCTCAAAATCCCAAATTGTGATCAAATTCTCCCAACAATTGCTTTTGGCAAATTGAATATTTGTTTGTTAAATGATGGTGCACTGCTTTTTGATAATGGTTTCAAATCAGTCTTTCGTGCTTGTGTTTATCAAATATTATCATCATTTAAATTGCACAAACAATGATATCAATTCCAGACCCAGAAACTGCTTCACTGCCGCCCACCCACCTATTTCACTTTCTGTGCCAGAGAAAGCATCACACACTTAACTGAACCAGCTGGCTTTGTCAGGCAGGGATCCAAAACATGGATCTATATTTACTAGGTTATATCACTGTACATGAGTCAACTAAAATAAAATTAAGCTCATGTAATGATAAAAGACCTCATTGTCTCTCAGGCTTATGACACGTACTGTAGACGGGCAAACCACTCCGTTTTTTTTTCATCGGGTTAAAAGGTAAAATAACACCCCAAGAAGAAATTCATATTCTTACATGTGAGAGATGGGAATTAGATTTCTCCTCCATTATAGTTTGGTTTTCCACCAGATAGCTGGCTTTTGTGGTTTTTTGTTTCCACGGCAGAGGCAGGTTTTTTTTTTTTTTGCCTCGCCTGTTTATGTTTGGTATTATGGTGACTCATTTTAAACTGCGCCAAAGATGGAGGAGAGGCACAGCAGGGGGTGTGTCAGCAGAACTGGGACAGATCGCTGTCAAGAATAACAAAAAAAAAATTTGGGCTTTCTTGTTTGCTTGATGTAGGTCAGCGTTTTTTTTTTTACCCACAAGCTGTATTAATATGCTGCTGTAACATCCTTCACTATAATGGGAGGACTTTCAACCAGATTTTGGAACCTGGCTGCAGGGATTTGCAGCCACATGAGTATTTAGTGAGGTTCCACACTGATGTTGGGCAATAAGGCATTGATCACAGTCGTCCCAAAGGTGTTGGATACGGTTGAGGTCAGCATTCTGTTCTTCCGTGCCAAACAGGGTACATGAGGTATCATCATGTTCAAACAGAAAAAAAGGCCTTCCCCAAAGTGTTGCCACAAAAGTTGGAAGAATACTGATGCCTAAAAATATCATTTTATGCTGAAGCATTAAGATTTCCCTTCATTAAAACCAGCCAAAAAACACAAAACAAAAAACAGCCCCGAACCAAAAGCACACAAAAATATCCACTTTATACTTTATATGCACAAAAGGCATATTTTGGTTTCTTCAGCAGAGGATGTGAATATGAAATTTAAAGGGAACACTGCAGCATGAGAAATAAAAACTAATAGCTTTGGCAGAAGTCCAGACTACAAAACCAAACACTCGACACAATTCTGAATTTAAAAAAAAAAAAGAGGCAAATTTAGTTTTTCTGTTTTGTATAGCCAACAACATCAAACATCACAATTTACTCTGTACAGCAATACAGACCTGCAGTAGAAGTATTATATATATATAGACCATTGATTTAAACCCACCAACTCAAATAAGGAAGAACTCCCTCCACTTCCCAAAAGATAGTAAATGAACAATTGCATTTCATTACATTTTTTGCTTAATGGTTAGTATTGTTGATTATTATAGGGTGCTATAATGTGCCAAAGAGACTACTATGCATGTCATCTTGAATGAATAGGGGGGGTGACTTTCCTCTTTCTAGTGTTTTTTCCCCCCTCTACTCTCTTGCATGCTCTCTTCATCTTTTCATTGTATTGTATTTTTGTGTAATATGCTGAGGTTTATATAATTGGGGTTATATAATCCTAATAAACTAAACTAAAAATAGATTGAACAGTACATTAAAATAATCACTAAATATCAATTCTACACTATTCGGAGTAAACCCAGCTAGATGTGATTTCTCATTTTTACAGCGTGTAGCAGGACTCTATCTTAGAGACTCCAATTGAACGCTCCAACCACGCATTGTTGAACCGCGGGTTCAGCTGCAGACAGGTGCTCTTGAATATTCATTGGCAGCGAGCCCTCACGGATTCTAATCACTGTCAATATGTGTGCACTTTGCAACTGTCAACTATTCAGAAAACAAAATATGCCCCCCGCCTCAACTGCTTATGAAAATTTATGATGCAGGTAAGGGAAAAACGGAGAGAGTTCCCAGTATATTTAACTGAGATTTGCACCAAGCTTGAGCAAAAGGAATTGGTTTCAAATCCTGTGGGGTGATTGGGAGATTGTAGTTGCAGCTTCAGTTAATAGTTTATCTGTCTCCTGGATATCTTGTTTTAAATCTGTGTAAAGTCAATTCATTGATTTACTTCCAAACATATTATACATGTTGGAAAATGGTTAAAGGAAATATGTGGAAAGGCTGGGTTAGGGTTAGGCCTCTCATCTCAGTGGTTAACCTGCCTAGTGGTGAGTTACTGTTACTACATCTAACACTACTACTACTATAGTCTACAGTTAGCCAGTTAGCTGAGTTAGCCGCCGAGCTAGCCACCGAGCTAGCAGCTGAGTTAGCAGCAGAAAGCTCTCAGACATAGTGTCCCTGTTTCTGGTAGAGGTGGTGACTTTGATTGACAGCTGTCACTTGGTAGGGGGCGGGGTTTCAGAGAACTCGGCGGCCACGCCCACAGCGTTTGGGAGCAGAGAAAGAGGCTGATTTTTACACAACTTTGAAGCCTAATTTCATATATTTGGCGATTTTTTTTTTTATCATTCAAATTTGGCAGGATGGTTAACAACACACTTTCCTGTGGTATGTCAAACTCAGAACACATCTTAAATTGTTTCTCAGTCTCTCATCTCAGTGGTTAACCTGTCTAGTGGTGAGTTACTGTTACTACATTTAAGAATACTAGTACTACAGTCTACAGTTAGCCACCGAGCTAGTGGCAGAAAGCTCTCAGACGTAGAATCCATGTTTCTGGTGACTTTGATTGACATGTGACACTTGGTAGGGGGCGGGGTTTCAGCGGACTCAGCGGCCACGCCCACAGCGCTTGGAAGCAGAGAAAGAGGCTGATTTTTACACAACTTTGAAGTCTAATTTCATATATTTGGCAATTTTTTTTAATCATTCAAATTTGGCAGGGTGGTTAACAACACACTTTCCTGTGGTATGTCAAACTCAGAACACATATTTATTCTTACTTTACACAGACTTTAAATGTTTTATCTAATGGCTCAAATCCAACATGAGTGATTCTATTGTATAGTATATAATTATATACTGCTTAACTGTTGGCAACTGAGGCGTTTTCTGTCTCTAGTATGCTTTTGATAACTATCCTCCATATGTACTATACAGTATAGTCAACCACTCAGGAAGTGAAATGTCTTACATCAAGGGTTTCTACAGATTAAACATACTTAGCAGGGCCTCAGACGCCCTGAGCATATTTCATTTAGTTTACCTCTGGAGTAATAGCTGACATGCCATGGATACTATATCAGCTGTTCCTTCTTGTTCATTCATTGTCATTTGTCTCATGCATGTAGCCTGACGACCCGAGCTCATATTAAACGTGCGTATTGAAGAAGAACTCGTCCTTGTCCTCCTCTCATCTCATCTCTGCGTCTTCAATATCATCACAGAAACTTTCAGCGACCGAGATGCAGGAAGAATATGAGAGCACATAAACACTCCTGGAGCATAAAATGAAACAAGACAACTTCACTTGTGATTGTCAAAAAGTTTCCTCGGAAGCCTCAGGTCAGGTTTAATTTCCTTCAGCCGTTCCTCCGCTGTCCTTCTGCAGGACATTTTAAGCACCCTACATAAGATAACTAAGGGCCTTCAGGATGTTACCTTCTTGACACCACAACACACACAGCTCATCAAACTCCACCTACTACCAGTCACACATTCCTGTCCTGTTTGTTCCACTAGCTGTTCATTTGAAAAGGTTAGTGTCCAAAAAATCTTCATGCTGCTGCACGGACATTTGCAACAACTTCTTTTTTTTTTTTTAATTTGAGTTTGAGCCATACAGCACAGTGAGGTACATTTGACAGGCTCCTGCTACACTTTCAGTTTAGATGATACAGCTGAGGATCTGATTTTATATAACAGCTGCAGTGACGGAAGTTTCTACGACATGCAGTGAAACTTTCCTTCTCAGTAAGGAACTCCTAACCTACTTAAAGCAGCAATGCACATATCATATTTCATTGTGAAACTGCTCCTAACTGTATCTTGAAATAGAGTCAATGGTGAAGGATCAAAAGTCTTTTATTGTGGAGGTTGCATTGGATTAATGGGTCAACAAAGGGGAAGTACTTTAACATCCTGCAACCCTGCGTCCTCATATGGAGACATTACATTTTGGGTTTGTTAGACCTTATACTTCATTCTGCTTAATTTTGACCTGTTGACCTCGTAGCAAAAGCACAATGTATTAATTAGTATAAAAACCACATGGCAGGGTTCAACAGCTGATCCCAGGACAAAAGTGGACTAGGTACAAAACCTCAACACATTTTATGGTTGAATCTTAACCCTTAAACAGGCAATGTGCACCAGGAGATACATACATATTTACTAGGGCTGTCAGCGTTAACGCGTTAATCGCGATTAGATGAATGCAATCCGTAACGCGTTTTTTTTTTATCGCATTTTAAATTTTCAAGCCTTTTTGTCCCTTCTACTCCCCCGTAGACGGCTCCTCTAGCTGTAGCGCTATGCTTTGAAGTGGCCTCCTGCAGTAAACCTACCGCGCTGATGGAAAGTAAGAGAGCTACTGGACTTTTGAACGGCTTGTTTAACTTAAAACACTTCCAGACGGTTCAGTTGACAAGTCAAAAGTAAAATGCAACCTGTGTCAAACGGAGTTTAACTACCACCGGAGTACGTGGAGTTTGAGTTAGCACCTCCACGCTAAACACCCAGGTGCAGCCAAGTGAGGCTTAAAACTGCCTTGAAATGTAAAATAACAGGATTTTAAACATGCAAGTCAAAACGTGATTAATCGCGATTAACTATGGAAATTTTATCGTTTGACAGCCCTAATATTTACGTTTTTTATTGAATTAAATACCTTTGTCATTGCACGACAGTACAACAAAATTCGAATGCACATGCCCTTTATAGCAGGGGAAAACATTAAAAAAAAACATTAAAACAATTTGCCCATTAAAGACAACAGCGTGCATACAGTCTGCACAACCCGTAGTGAATAAATGATAAAATCCAAAATATACAAAATATGTTTAAAATTACTTGTGGAAATGTTTATTTAGGTGCAAATGAGATGCTTAGTAACATCAGAGTAAATAAAAAAAGTATATAAAAATAATAATTAAGATCTTATTTTCCACTCCTGCCTGTTTAAGAGTTAATAACGTTAGTAGGTTGATATGTGATACAGATTTGACTATTTTTAGCAATAGGAGCAAGCTACAATACTGCTAATCAGAAGTACTCATTTGAGGATTTTGGGGACTTTATTATCATTTGTGCAAAGAGAAGGTATAAATGTAAGGAAATAGTTTTATACACTGGCGAATTAATTGTCTTATACAGTAAAACTACTTCCTGTTCAAAGATAATGCTCAGTTTTTTGTACTTGTCAGGTCCTACTAATCCCAAATATCTAGGAGAAATTAACAGTGCATACCAAAATAAAAGCACGGGTCAACATGGGATACTGCTGTTCATAATATCTTCCCTACCAACAAAAACTAAACCAAACTTTAAAGGTGCTCTGCAGAGTTTTTCTTCCAAATTAACAGAATAACTTGTTTACCCCTAAACACACCGTGCATCACTGAGGGTCTAACAAACAATACGTGCTTTTCCTCACAAATAAAACATTTGTCGATTCAATTTTGTAAAGTCAAGTTTGAGACTTGCATTGTTTGCATGTACGTGTGTTTACCTGCAAGCAATCTTCTTCTTCACTGCTTTGACACACCTGCTTATAGTGTGACAACATCGGCGGGACTGTGTATTGTGTCAGCTGTGTGTTCTTGGGGTTTGTATTTGTGCAAAGGGAGACCCACTCATAAAAAAAAAAAAAGTCTCTTTAGTTGTACCTGTAACCTTGTAGGTGGTAGATCAAAGAATAGGAATCCTTTTTGTAACGTGAACAGGCCCTTTTATTTTGAAGGACCTGACATTTGTCCTGCAAATCGTCCAAATCGGTGCTTAATTGGAGGAATATCCTGTGTGTGTGTGTGAAACATTGTCGGGTCTACAAAGCCCTTTGTGTTTACAGCTTTTGAGCTTTTGTCAAAATCAGCAGGTTCAAACATTGTCCTCCAACCAGCTGGCACAGTCCTAAACCTCCGGACTCCACTGAACCAGGATGAGGGATGCGAGGTCAGAGCCAAAGCCATTGCCAGGGCTGACTGAGTCATTTTACACTCTGTCATCACTCTTATCACAAATTTACCCCCTCTTTCACTCTATCTTGATTGGTCACTCCTCTCTGGAACACGTCTGCACCCCTAGAGGCTTTATCTGTGATTCCTTATCATCCCCAACTCCGCCTATCTCTCACAACCCCCCCCCCCCACCCCCTCCCTCCTTTCCTTTTCCCTTCTCTTTTTCTCACTGTACCTCTCTCACTCTTCCTTCCCATTTGTCTGTTGCTCGGTCATATTTGTCCTTCTCTATCTCCTGTAATAGAATTGGAATTATATGTTGAAAGTAAATAGCGTTGCGGTAAAATAGATTTAGATTTCACAGAGACCCCTGCAGGAGTACACATCTACAGCCCCTGACTTTAATTATATTATTCTTTCCTGGGTACATTTTGTCATATTTCCTGGTTTTACCCTGTAATCACAGGGATGAACTTATCACTGCAGTACATCAGTGAAGATAGCCGGACTTTACACTTTGCACAATGTCATCTAGGCTTGACACTAATTATGATATTTTCAAAGTCAGTCAGATTCACAGCAGAAGCAGATTTATGCAGGCTCCATTTAAATTCTTAATTGTGCCTTACTGTTAAAAGTAGTGAGTCTGGGAATTTGGTGTATAGCCTTAGGAGCTGTTTGCCCTTGGCGATTCTTTCATCTTCAGATTTAATAGCATGAGTCAAACAGTGTTTGGTAAATTTGACTGGGGTACATCAAGTAGCTGGAGTTCCTTGTGCTAATATTGACCTGAAGGAGTGGGTGAAAAGGAACGTGTGGGACATGAGGATCCCTCCGAGATGGAACGGGGACCGAATGCAGTGAACGTTTGTTAGAGGACAAGTGTGTTTGATGTGTGTCCTTTGTCATTCCCGCCTTGAAAGTCACTCATATCCACGACTTTTTCTTTGGCATCTGATTTTCATAATGAAGACTGAAAGATGTATATTAACCAGTTAATTTCCCCTCTGTCAGCACAGCTTTTTACATCAAATTGTAGTTAACATGAGAAAGGCCATTTTTACTGCCACTCTTCATCAAACAGCTGAAGAACCTTCACATTTAATACTGTATGAAGCACATGTTACAGTACGTAACACCCAACATGTGGTGTAGCCTTAATGACGTAGCCTTCTTTGTGGCATGAATTTGCAATATTTAGTAATCTTGTGAGGCTAGCAGAGACTGACCTGCATCTGTCTGTCTCAGGCACAGCTATTGTAAGAAAAGGCTCCACGCTATCAGATGTAATCACCCGATACATTTTTCATTATCGAAACAATAATAATAATTTAATTCTTTCATTTATCTGAAGATGCTTTGCCGACCGCTAATATATTGTGCACGCCTATTGACTATTTTGAAAACCGTGTTTTTTCCTTTTTTTTTACTTGCAGCTGTTGATTTCTGTTCATTTCAGTCTGGTTAAAAATCATTTACCAGACTGAAAGAACGTCTCAGTTGTGTAATCCATCACAGTCATTGTTAAGTCTGCAGAGATTTTTTCCTCATAGTTTCAATATTGTTACAAGGTAAGGCCGTAATGATAGTGGAACTGAGAAAGAAAGAAAGAAAAAGGAGATGAAAAAGAATGCAAACAAGATTTCCACAGTGATGGATTATACAACCCGAGCAGGTTTCAACAAACCACAAGAGAAGTATAACGGCTGCTTGGTAATAAAAGTTTTTCTTTTTGATGTCATTTGTATTAAGGAGCTAAAACTTGTAGAAACACTGTTAGCATATTAGATTTTATTTGAGTTGATGCTTCCTGATTCTGTGACATGATAATGACCTTTAAAGGAATAGTTTCCACTTAGAGAGAACAACATCCTGATATCTGTTCATTAAAAATTCCTTCCTTCCTTCCTTCCTCCTTTCCTTCTCTCCTTACTTCCTCCCTTTCTCTTTTCCTCCATCCCTTCTTACTCGTTTCCTTCCTTCCTCCCTCCTTTTCTCTTTCTCCCCCACCTTCCTCCCTGCCTTCTTTCCTTCCTTCCTCTTTTCCTTTCTCCCTCCCTTCCTCCTTTCCTTTCATCTCTTCCTCTCTCCTTTCTTTCTTTCCTTCCTTCCCTCCTTTCTTTCTTCCCTTCCTCCCTTCTTTCTGTTTCTTTCCTTCCTTCCCTCCTTTCCGTCCTTCTTCCTCCCTCCCTTCTACCTTCCTTCCTCCCTTCCTTTTTTCCTTTCCTCCCACCTTTCCTTCCTTCCTTCCTTCCTTCCTTCCTCCCTTCCTCCCTTTCTTCTTCCTCCCTTCCTTCCTTGACTCGAGGACAACAGGAGCAGACATGAAAATCACTCACCTTTCGCCGTTTTGAAACCAAAATAGATGACCTACGTGAATCATGCAGATCCGATGAGATTTTTTTTTTTTTTTTTTTGGGGGGGGGGGGGGGGGGGGGGGTCAAGTGGCAAGTGATTGTGATTTGGAGGTATACGGGAGCCTTGAATTGGGAAGAGAAAAAAAAAGAAGAAGAAGAAGAAGAAATACCCAGAGGCCTCCGTCACTTGGTGTTTTTTTTTTCTTCTTGTAAGTAGACCTCATTAATACCATAGATAGACGATTAATACACGCACCTATTGTCACCCACGTTGTCGTCGGATACATGTCCTCATTGGCTTTGGAGACATGTGCTGCCTCATCCTAAGCACTGATTGGCTGGTGTGTGGTGTCGTACGAAACAGTCACGTGTCCCACAGATGCACGCGTGAGTCAGGAAATGACGTAAAAGGGACCGTATATGGTTTGTTCCGCGTGTATTACTTTACGTGTTGGACTAAATACATGTGGACATATTGAGGAAAGTATTCCGGTTAGAAGGAAACAGATTTCATATTTCACAAGAATGGATACTTGGCGAGCTGTACAGAAAGTCCTGTGTCATAAGATGATCGTTGTGGATAAAGGGAAGACTTTGAAGGTATGTAGCATTATAGCTGTTAGCTTACTTTAGCTGAGTGGCTAGCCGAGCTAACCGCTAATACTATGATGGCTGTGAGCAACCATATAATTGGTGCGTGGTCTTGAATGAATCAGGAGAAAGCTTTCCAACAATGTACGGCATAAATATATATGTTTAAGGGTTGGTGTTTAAAACATTCAGAAGAACTTGTGGCTACCTCCCAACCTCCGGTCGGTCCCGTAGGCGGAACAGCGTGTTTTACGTGTTTGCACTTCTGGTCCTTCATGTTGGCTGAAACAGACAAGTCACCTTCAAACATGCTGAAAAACCAGATTGAAGTTTGGCCTGCAGTTAGTCTTCCCTAATGTTTATGTGGCTTTGAGGATGTTCCTCACGTTGCCGGTGACAAACTGAGACGGGGTGCGCTCATTTTCTCATTTGGGGAGAATCAAAAATGAGCCTGAAGTCCTTTTATCATTACTGGCAACAGAGTCTGAACCTGTCAGAGACCTGAGGCCTGTACTACGAAACTGGATTTTCTCTTATCGAGATAACTTCAGGGTTAACCCTGGGTTTTCCGTACTACGAAGCTGGTTCACTTCTTACCGGGGTAAATCACCATGGTAACTTATGCTGAACGGCTAACCTGCTCCGGAGCAGGTTATGTTCTGGATAAGAGATCAATGAGTACAAAAGCACCACCTCCTGACCAATCAGCTCTCTTAGAAAATGACCTGCCCATTCTTATAAGATCCTGTCAACATTGGTGCGCGGATCGTGAGAGGAGCGCTTAGGAGAGAAAGAGTTTTTAGGGATAGATGCAATTTTTTAATTGGCCAAAATATATATTTAAAAAATAATCATTGAGGCACGTGGGGGATATTATTCTGTAGGTTTGACATCCTGAGATCAAAGTGTCAGGGAGCATAATAACTGTATTTATTTATTGTAATTGTAAAAAACTGACGAAAATATATATTTGTAAAATAATCCTTGAGGCACATGAGGGATATTAGTCTGTATGTTATACAGTTGGTTTGAAATCATTCACTCAAATGGTTGAAGCGCATAATAGGTTTGTATTTTGAATGTTGAATATTAAACTAACTTAATGTCGCTATGAAAGGAAGGGCACTGAGGAAGCGCTCTGCCCCAAACGTCTGTGCCGTAATAAAGTGGCATTGTGTGATCAGAGTGCTGTCCGTTTATATTGTCTGATAAATTAATATTGTATGATCTCGTGAATTTACACATTAACAGAGTCGGCAATTTTCTGCCAGCATTCCTTCCTGGCTTTTGCTGCAGCAACAGTGTTGCTTTTGGCCTGGATGATGTGTTTGAATTCTTCATATTGTTGAAGAATAATTGTCTGCTCCTCCATGGTAAAGGGTAAAGTAGTCTGCTCTGCAGGGTTTCTGCATGTTTGTGATTGGTCAGACGCTGCAAACACCTCCCCTTTATGTGAACGCGCAGTGATCCAGATTGGAAAACCCTGGGTTGATTTACCGAGTTGATAACCAGCTTCGTAGTACCGCTTATCCTAGACTGCGAATATCTGGTTAAGTCAACCCAGGTAACGGAGAGATATCCTGGATAGGTGAATCCAGCTTCGTAGTACAGGCCTCTGGACTGTAGCGATGTTGTGGAGGAGTTTGCTAGGAAAAAGGTCATTGCATAAGGGAACTACTCTAGTGTGTGTGTGTGTGTGTGTGTGTGTGTGTGTTGTTAATGTGCATTGTGTTTTTTTTATGACCCTGAAAACATTTGTTGTTGGGATGTTTGATATTGTGGAGATTCTAAAAACAGGTTGTTTGCTATTCTTTGAAGTGTTTCTGCATATCTGAGTGTAGACTGTTTTGATAATACACACACATACACGCACTGCATGTGCTGAGAGTCTTGTGTTGAATTTATCAGTCAGTGTGAATCCTGTGCAAGTACAGGAGTTTCCAACAACTACTACATCCACACTTGTGCACTAGTAAACTAGTTGTATGTTGTGTTGGTGTTCAATTTACATTGAACATGTTTCTTTTAATCTTTGCACTTTCATCAAACTGTACTGTCCTCCGTCCGTCCGTCTTCTGCCGCTTATCCGGGGTCGGGTTGTAGTTCTGCTTGAATTTCCTCTCAAAATGCAGATTGATGCTTTCAAGCCCTAACCTCCCTAGAGGGGTCGTATCCTTCTCACCTTTTTCACCCATGACCCGTTTTCATGTCTGCAGGAGGGTTAAAAAGTGTTAGGGATGAAAGAGGTTTTAAACTTTATTTAGTGGCAGCTGTAATCTCATTACATTACAATACAATATACTTTGTCTTGGACTCAGCAACCATCCCGACAACAATTACATAACAGTATTGCATATATCCCACAACATTGAACACAACACATACAATACATACACTAATGGGAAAAACACATGCTAAAAAATCACCATAATAAAAGCACTATAAAATGATTGCGCAATCTTCGACCTTAAGCAGCATTGTTCTTAAAACAGTTGAGTTTGCAGTCAGGGACTCTACAGTATATCATTTTTATATGTTAAATATAACGTCAATAAAGCTTTCTAGATTATTTCTATTCTAATTGTATTAAATTGACAATGTGGTGCTCTAAACCTCCTTTCTGTTGGCAGTAGCTGGTTATTATCTTGTTAGCTTACCTTTAGTTTTGCATATTTGTATATATATTTATAATCTTCCATGCAGTCTGCATAAGTCGGACTAGTTTGAACATCAATTGCACGGAGAGGTTACAAAAAATAAATAAAAGCTGTGATGCTGTATCTAATCGGGCTCTCAAACACTGACTGTCTGATAAAAGCCTGCTTTAAACTTCTGAATCAACACCATGAACTCTGAATCGCCGCAAGAAGTTCATAAGTTGTTGTTTTCTGCTACAAAAGACCGTCAGCATGCACGCTCCAGGTCAGCAAGCTATCAGTACAAACACACAAGTAGTGCAAAGGAGATCTGTGCTTATCACCACACCATGCTACCAATGTTTGTTTCTCTAAATTATACTCTAGATAATGTCAATGTCCTTCTTCATTAAAAGCTAAGATGGCTGTTTTATCTGAGGATTTAATGATGCAGTTATTAGGGTTAAGGCTTTTATACTCATTAGTGTATGAAGTTAAAAGGACAGGTGAACTAACGGACCCTTGGGGAGCCTCCTGTGCTCAAGGTCCAGGATACTGATAGAATATTATTAACATCGGCTTGTTGTTTATTGTTGGTCAAAAACAAATGGTACCATATTATTATATTGAAAGGGCCGGACATTTAACCCTCCTGTTGTCCTCAGGCCAAGGAAGGATAGGAGGAAGGAAAGTGTAGGAAGGAAGGAAAGGAGTAAGGAGGGAGGGAGGAAAGTAGGAAGGAAATAAGGAAAGCAGGAAGGGAGGAGCCTAGGAATGAAGGATGGAAAGGAGGAAGGAAGGAAGGAAGGAAGTAAGGAGAGAAGGAAGGAAAGCAGGAAGGGAGGAGCCTTGGAATGAAGGAAAGTAAGGAGTAAGGAAGCAAGGAAGGAAGGAAGGAAGGAAGGAACAGTCAAAAGAGATGGAGTCAATTTGACCCGGGAGGATGACAGGAGGGTTAACTCATCGAGCTTCCTGTGTAATAGATGTGACTGTACAAAATATTTCTTTTCTTCCTCTCTCTTCCCCCTTCCATATTTCCTTCCTCCACCCCCCTTTCTTCCTTCCTTCTGTCCTTCTTTCCTTCCTTTCCTTCCTCTCTCCCTCCTTGTCTCTTTCTTTCCTCCCCCTACCTTCCTCCCTTCCTTCTTTCCTCTGTCCTTCCTTCCTTCCTCCCTCCCTCCTTTTCTTCCTCCCTCCTTCCTTCTTCCTTCCTCCCTCCTTTCCTTCCTTCTTCCTCCCTTCCTTGTTTGACTCGAGGACAACAGGAGGGTTAAGACCTCCAGTAAATAAGTATATGTTATTTAATGAATAAAAAATGATGTCATGCCTAAAGAGAAATAAAAACACTTGACTGCAGTTATAATAATTCATGCATGAAAGGGTTAAATATATATCTGGTGAACAGTTGACTTCTATTTTTAATCGATATATAACAATTCATAACTACAGAAGTCAAAGCAACTGGTTAGTGGTTATTTTCATTAAAGCATTAAAGCTTTCATATGAGCAGAACTAGCAATAAGTCAGCTGTTTCAGACCTTATATGTAAAAGTAATTCAGTTCATTGGCCTTCACATCCTCGTTTAAAACACTTCGTCTTTTAAGCTGCAACCATGTTCCTCACAGATTTAATAGAATCCCACAGTTTTCTTTAGTGTTCATTGAAGAGCAGTTTCTCTTTCTTCCTGGCCTTCCTTAAATTATGATTAGGCTCTTTCTGAATATTTCTAATTTCCAACAAGGTGTCCACACTTTTTTTTTAAACACAAGGTTTCTTGTTTGGGTCCATAGTTATTTTTCCTCTGAGAAGACAATGTCTCTGCAGGATTTAATATAATCTGTAGTATCTTTTGCCTCTTCTAACTCCAAGCTGTGAAAGTGATCCCTGTCAGTAAAGGAACAAGAACCCTTCAGAGTTACAATGCTGTCTTTATGCCAGACATGTACAGTTTTTACTTGAGGTTTATGGCTTTTAAGCAGGGACTTAAATGAACATTACGGTCAGAGTTGGCTAGTGGGGGTTTAGCCTTGGCGTCGTTAATGTCACCATAACATTAATTGAATTGTTAAAATCACCAACGATAAAACAAGGTGCTTCTGGAGTGAGACTGAGTGTGCACACTTCCCACAATTAAGACCTTTGCAGTGTTTCTACTTGGGGGGATATAAACAGAACATAATATAATTTTCACAAGCAAACACATTTGCCTCCTTCCTTACTCTTGCCTTAAGGCCCATTTATGCTCAATGTTAAATATGGATACAGACGGAGCCTTCTGTCCGTGCTCTGCGTTCATTTCGTCCGTATTTCTGCACGTTTCCATAAAGCTTACGGATACGGACCAAACTGAGCAGTACCACCGGAAACCATGGGGAGGCAGTGTTGCTATCACTACTCGATACGTAGCTCTAGTGAGACACGAAGAAGAAATAACAATGGAGGAACTTTTTGAGGAAAGGTTGTGAGAGTTGGTTAGAAACTTTAATCCTCCTGTTGTCCTCAAGTCAAGGAAGGAAGGGAGGGAGGAAGGAAGGAGGAAAGAAGGGAGGGAGGGAGGGAGGGAGGAAGGAAGGAAGATAGGAAAGGAGGAAAGGAAAGAAGGAAGGAAAGGAGGAAAAAAGGAAGGAAGGTAGGAAAGGAGGAAAGAAGGAAGGAAAGACAGCAGAAGGAAGGGAGGAAAGTAGGAGGGAGGGAGGAAAGAAGGAAGGAGGGAGGGAGGGAGGGAGGGAGGGAAAAAGGAAAAGAAGAAGGGAGGAATGAATGAAAGAAGGACAGAGGAAAGAAGGAAGGGACGAAAGATATCATTTTTGTTTTTTATGCAAGAGGAACATTATCAATATCTCCTCCACAGTCGCCATGTTTGTTTTTGAGTTTCTTGTTGTTTCATAAACGTTTGACTCTGCGCTGCCCCCTGGTGGCTGTATTGACTCTGCGCTGCCCCCTGGTGGATGTATTGACTCTGTGCTGCCCCCTGGTGGATGTATTGACTCTGCGCTGCCCCCTGGTGGATGTATTGACTCTGTGCTGCCCCCTGGTGGATGTATTGACTCTGCGCTGCCCCCTGGTGGATGTATTGACTCTGTGCTGCCCTCTGGTGGATGTATTGACTCTGTGCTGCCCCCTGGTGGATGTATTGGTTAACATCCATACCAACGTAAAGGACGCATGGAAGTATGTGAGCAGTGACGGTAACATCGTTTGAAACGGACAGATACATTTTCAAACGTACGTTGAGCATAAATGAGCCTTTAGTTGTCATTCTTATATCTTGATACTCATATTGAACTCTGGTTATGACTTTTAATTTGTCAAATTTGCTCTTCAGGTAATGGGCAAAGGTAGTTGCTAAGAACAATGGTTCTCAGAAGTGGTCTGTTTGCTCTTTGATGTAGTCGTTGATTCATCCCTCCATGCTTTTCCTCTTTTCCATGGTCGTACCTGTTCGATCAGGGTCCGAGACCACTGTTCTGTTGGGGAGGGGGCGAAGTAGTTGGGTCGAATTGGTCTTGGGCGTAACTTCAAAGTGCCAAGTTGATTTCCCAACACACTAAAGTCGAGCATTGTGTTATAAGACCCCAGATGATTAAACTTAGAAACACTGCTTTTCCAAAAAAAAAAAAAGAAAAAAGACCATTACCACATACTCAATTGGTTTAACTTGTCAAGTATAAAATAAAGCTGACACACGTAAATACATTTAACACAAACAAAACACTAACAAGACAACAGCATGGCAGTCTTGGGTCACATCGGAGCAGCGCCACCGATTTAAAAAAAAAAAAAAAAAAAAAAAAAAAAAAAAAAGTCATCAACACATAACACCTGGCTTTCCCATTTCCCTTCACACCGGTTCATTCAGCAACACATTTTGCTGGCACTTAACTTACTTTTGATGATTATTCTGGCACCAAATATATTTTCATTCTCATTGAAGTGAATATATTTTCGAAAAACAGCTTGAAGTCCTCGCTCTCTAAGTTTAGTAAAGCTGTGGTTTATCGCGGGTTACAGATCTGGAGACTTCCCTCATTTCCCTGTTTATCAGTCAGTTTTGGCCAAAATGACTTATTGTTATTTCCGCTACTCGTTTAATGGAACAGCATTATCAAGTCTCTGTTTTTATGAGATAATGCCTGGGAAGACACTGTTCAAGGTCTGGCATGGTGTACCAGATGTCAGATTACCACAAGAAAAGGCACTATAAATAAAAGCACAGGCTGTCTTGCTGCTGCATACCACTGCATACAACATTGTGTGATATCAAAATTATCAACCTATTACAGCCTGTTAAAATCCAATACATGGCCTTCTTGTGTGCAGTGAAAATCACCATCACCTCATCCATAAATCAAGCAAGTGAAGGCATTGTACAAAAAGAGACTTGTCCAGTCTCCAGTGAGCTCCAATCCACCCCCCACCCTCCTCCCCTCTCCTCCCCCCCAGAAGCAAGTCACAGCTTACATCATCTTATGTTTGCTCCATGTTGTCATTCTCAGCACATTTCATAATGGATGAACATATTTCCTTCGTATACAGGAAAGCGCTGATAATGAGAGTTATCGTTCTTTAGAATTTGTACCACTGATGATAATGGACTTCATTATGTCCCTCTTCCAGTAAGCTGTCACCCTGAACAAATTTAAATTAGCCAGCCCAGAACAGATCTTACACCAAGATTATTTCCATTCAAGGCGCCATTTGGAGCTGTTTTGATTCCCTTTAATACAGGACTTTTCACTCCAGCAAGCAGCAGCCCTGTTTATTTGACTGTCACAACATTATAAATTACTGGCAGCTTTCTAAGCAATGACAAGAGGGGAAGAAAGTCACCTAGAGCCAGCCACGGCTAAGAGAACGGGCTGGTGTGAAGGCTGCTGGCTCGCTAGCTCCGAACAGTGCAAGGTGGGGTCTTGGGCAAGGGACCCTGAGGGAACCATGTGGTGGAAACCAAACTGTGACTCATTCAATAAAGTTAATTAATGATATTTTATACATAATGAGGGTCGGTCTCCCATGTGGTCTGCTTGCAGGTTGAGTTCATGGAGAGCCAGCAGTTTTGTTGCGGCTGCAGGGACCAGACTGAAAAACAAAACACGGCTTGCAACACATCAGGCTGTGTTAAGGTCATTTTGGTCGAGCCTTTGTCTTTTTAAGCTTGCATTTTCCTTGACATAAGCTGGTAATGTTCTTTTGGTTAATAGATCAACTTGTTACAGAGCTATATTAATAAATACTGACACTGATATTAATATTAACACAGTGAAATTGGCTAAAGAGTGAATTTTACATGTTTTAAAATGACTGCACCTGCATTACAAATATGCAAAAATTCAAATTTATTGTTATAGTTGATAGTGTTAGAGTTATAATAATATCCATCAGGCAAAAAAATAAATATTTACGCACTTTGTATGACATCGTTTCTACCTGGATGGAAAACTGCAAACTGCATGCTCCTCTTCACTGATGATGTTAATCCTCCTGTTGTCCTCGAGTTAAGGAAGGAAGGAAGGAAGGAAGGATGGAAGAAGGAAGGAAGGAAGGAAAGGAAGGATGGGAGGGAGGAAGGAAAGGAGGAAAGAAAGGAAGGAAGGGAGGAAGGAAAGTTTATTGACACAAACAGAATTAACACAATGCACAACACACTACAAAAAGCAAATATATCAGTTATTAATTACTGTGTGTACTCAGAGTAAGTCAGTGTCTTAAAACCACAATTCAACACCAGACGGCAACGTTAGCAAAACAGAAAAAAACAGACGTGTGCGTAGTTCAAATTAATCTCATGCAGATACATGTTTGCATTGCAAATATAGCAAGGCTCATGCACGCCATTAAAATAAAACCGCCAGTTCCAAATCAGAAGTTGTCCTTTTCCATATAACATCCATGTTTCTCAGTTAGCTCAATATTTGCTGCGTAGACTGTAAATAAATATTTACGCACTTAGTATGACATCGTTTCTTACCTGGATGGAAACACAAACTGCATGCTCCTCTTCACTGATTTCCTCCTGTTGTCCTCGAGTTAAGGAAGGAAGGATGGAAGGAGGGAAGGAAGGGAGGGAGGAAGGAAGGAAGGAAAGGAAGGATGGAAGGGAGGAAGGAAAGTAGGAAAGACAGAAGGAGGGAGGGAGGGAGGGAGGGAGAAAGGAAAAGAGGAAGGGAGGAAATAAAGAAGGTAGTAAAGGAAATAAGGAAGGGAGGAAGAATGGAATGGAGGAAGGAAGGATTGAAGGAAGGAAGGAAGGAAGGAAAGGAGGAAAGAAGGAAGACAGGAGGGAGGGAGGAAGGAAAAAAGAGAGAAGGAGGGAGGGAGGAAGGACGGAAGGAAGGAAGGAAGGAAGGAAGGAAGGGAGGAAAGGAGGGAAGGAAAGGAAGGATGGAAGGGAGGAAGGAAAGTAGGAAAGACAGAAGGAGGGAGGGAGGGAGGGAGGGAGAAAGGAAAAGAGGAAGGGAGGAAATAAAGAAGGGAGTAAAGGAAATAAGGAAGGGAGGAAGAATGGAAGGAAGGAATGAAGGAAAGGATGGAAGGAAGGAAAGGAGGAAAGAAGGAAGACAGGAGGGAGGAAGGAAGGAAAGAAGGAGGGAGGGAGGGAGGAAGGAAGGAAGGGAGGACAGAAGGGAGGAAAGAAGGAACAGTCAAAACAGACGGGGTCAATTTGACCCGTGAGGACGACAGGAAGGTTAATTGGTCATATTTATACATAAACCAAAATATTAATTCATTAGATATTTTTAGATACAAGATTTAAATAATATACCTGAAATCTATTTTATTAATGGCAGTTTAAGAAGCCCATTTAGACTCAGCAGTTACAGTTTAAATTACAGTCTTATAATATCTAACAGCAGCGTTGAAAGCTTGTCAAACTAAGTAAGGGCTCAGTAGCTATAGTTACTGATATAGTCACACTAAGATTGGGCCATAGATTGTGATGCAGAAGCCATTTTTTTGACATTGACACTGTACTGTATCACTGTGATTTAGTAACAGATACAAAAGCAACAAAGACAAATTGAAAATTCAAATTTCTATCCCCTGCAGTAAGACCAAAGAGAAAGAAAACCACACTCTCTCTGCAACAGGAATCAAGTTTCATGGGAAATATAGTTTAAATTCTCAGAAAAATAAACATTAAAAATCATGTCTTCTGATTTGTTTTCACTAATTATGCCTGAGTTTTAGTATTGACAATGCTAATCTTCATGCTTAGTAATATTTCATCATGACACACCTGTAAAAATATGAGTTGTGCAGCTTTTTCCAGCTTAAGATACATAGGGTTGAAGGTTAGTCCCTGACAGAGGAGCGGACATGCTCAGAGAGAAATGAACTGGATTTGTGACATGGCCAGTTTCTGAGAACAAGAACAAAAAATAACACGTTAAGCTTACATCCTTTTCGGGGGCAGTGTAGCCCCTTCTTTCTGGGGAGGGAAAAAAAAAAAAGATGTTTACAACAGGAAGTGTACACACGCTGGATGGGGAAAAAAAAAAAGAATACAGTCACGCTTCCCCACATTCCCTTTTTATCCCTTTTATTCGTTGGCCTGGGAGTCAGATATGCTGCCAGTGTGTGCTTCTGATTAGCATGTTTTCAGCTGTATTGACTGATGGTGAAACTCCAGGCTGGCTTCCCTCGAAAGGTGTAATAAACAGAACCTGGGAGGCTGCGGCATCTGCATTAACACCTTGCCGGGACTGTCTCCTAGGGCCCGGGAGCCGAGGATAGTGCCTTCCCTTCACACCTCGTTACTCCTGTTCCCTCCCGTGACCTTTCCCTGCAGGCAAACACGCACACCCATGAGACGGCAAGCCAATCACTACCCCTCTTCCAACCAGCCCCACCCTCTTCCCCTTTTTGCTTTATTCCCCTTTTTTTCCTCTGCCCAAAACGCAAACGCGGTGTCACTGCAACTGTCATAGACTCTTTGGTTGAGTGGTATCATTGTCGGTAGGCGCCCCCCCATCATTGTCCTCCGCTCTATCAGCCAGCGCTGTTTACGTTCAGCTGATTTTTAGCTTTGAATTGCTCCAGCGGAAACTGATGTAACCTTGAAGAGTATGTCTGTGTCTTTCAGACCTGAAGAGGAAGGAGAAACGCTCTTTGAAAGTCTTGTCTTTCATGTCACTAATAGACAGGAGGCTGTCTGAATGATGTTTTTTTTTTTTTTTTGACCAGTCATTACAAAGATCAGGATGGGCTTGAATGCATCAAGCCTTGGAGAGTGAAAATGGAGTTCTCCAGGTGAAAGGAAAACGGGCCCTCTGGCAAGATTGCGTGGTTTGTCTTTGATGCTCCTGACTTGACACGGGGAGCTCACCTTGACTGGGTCATTTATTCAGACACACACTAAGTCACCTGGCACTGGGAGGCTGAGAGACAATTACATTTAGCCTTCATGGAGCAATGATGCCAGTGCACCAGAAAACATCTATATTTTAAACTTTCAATGGCCTGTCGCAGCTTGAGTAGTGATCCAAAATTAAATAACTTTTCTTTTTTTTTTACCCCCCTTTTTTTTTTTGGCATTGGATAGAAAATTAAAATATGGCTCTGCTCTCAAGTGTAATTAATTCTCAGTTAATGTTCCCTCTCAAAGCTAATCAAAACAACAAACTGGGGTTTTTTTTTTTTTTTTTTTATAGTCTCTGTTTTCCCAAACAGTACGAGGCAAACGTGACAGAAAGCGTGAGAAACATGTAAATGGCACAGACGCAGTAACTAGGACTAGATGGCATTGCCCTTCCCCTTTTAGCCCCTCTACCTTTCAGAACAAACCATCCCATCCCAACCTGACCTAGGACGTCTGCAAGTCTCACACCATAGATGAGTTGCAAACTGCAGTGTGGCGAGTCAGAGCAAAGAAAAACCCTGTTAATTGGTCCAGTCTGGCTGGCCCCTGTCAGACGAGGCCTTTCATGGCCTTTTCATGGGTTTCTCCTGGGAGAACTGAGGAGGCTGCCTGTAATGAGGCACCGTACCTGGTTGCAGAGGGGGGAATCAGGAGGGTCACTCGTGGGCAATTAGGGAGAAATAATGAGAGCTTTCTCTTTCTCTCTGTGTCTGTTTCTACCTCCCCACCCCCCCCCTCCCCTCCCCTCCCACCACCACCTACCCTTCCTATTCCCGTTTCCTGTGAGGACGGTGGCTCATCAGGTAACTTTTTAGGGGGGGGGGGTGATCCCATGAGAGTCAGCACGAAGCCAAAAGTAGGACTGCAAGAAGAGAGCCAGAGCGTTCTTCAGCAAATATGCACAAAACAGCATTTACTACTGCATGCTGTAGCTCTGCTGACCGATGGTGAGCAGCAAGCAGAGGGCAAAAACTTGAACTAGATGATGTGGAAACGGTGTGGACGTGACACTTCTCCAGAGAAATAGTGAAGTGACACTTGAAATGTAATCAATGAGCTGAATCTGCATACAACCGGCTATCATAGCAGACATGTTGTGAGTGGCAAAGGGCTAAGATGAGATACTATAGCTTAGGTTGTATACAGTTCATTATACAGTTCATTATACAGGGCTGAGATGAGATGCTATATCCAGGCTTGTATACAGTTCATTATACAGAACTAGTTTCCTCATCACTCCTGGGACTCTGGTTTTTATGTAGCTGGCGTTGGCCACTGTAGCTCCTTCCTGGCTGCTCCTGTCTGAAGACAGATTTCCACTTCTCTGACAGAGATTGATGTGCTGCCTGTCCCCGGCTGTAATAGCACTCAATATCCACAGCACTTAATATCCAAATGGCACCGAATCAAAATCACCGCCAGTCTGACACCGGGGTGAAACACCCTGGCTAAGTGCAGCGCCTTATTTACATGCACAGAGCAGATTACATTTTTTTTTTTTTTCTAGGGATGGAGAGGTGATCAATAATTTAGTTGTAGGTAAGTGCCTTATATGTGTGAAATTGTCCACATGTCTGCAAGAATAATGGAGAAATATTTGAATTGCAATCCAGCTGGTTAAGAGTTATTAGCTGAAAAGAAGCATGAAAATTGATTAAAAATCTAATTGAAATTGGACAGGGCAGTGAAAGCTTTTGTTGTGCATTTGCACCTATAAGGAATGTGATTATGTATTAGTCTTTCCTTTTTAGATGTGGAGGGGAAAAAAGGCAATAAATACTGGCCAATAATGATCATTCTTCCTTTTTATATAGCCTTTAACATTTTGCATTACATCAAACTGTGAGATCGAGAAAGTAAAATCATGGTGAAGCTGGTCCTCCCACTTCCTTCTACTTTAATGATAATCACAGATTCCTCTCTACAAGCTGCTCCAGTCTTGCTTTTGTCTTGTTTCAGCCTTCAATTTTGCTTTTGCTGCTTTAGGAAAAAAAAAAAAAAACCCTTTTGAATGCATTTGTTGTTGTTGAGGAAAACTAAGCCACAGTGGGTTGAAATGTAGCTGTTGCCCTTTTCTGTGGACAGATCAGACATTGAGCTTGAAGGAGAAAGAGTAGGAGCTGAGTGGTACTGGTGTTTTGCAATTAGGTTTTTTTTGGGGGGGGTGGAGGATGAGGGTTGGGGGTGGGGGGTTGTTTTGTTTTGAAGTAGTACGATAACACTGATGGCATGACAGATTTGGGTTAGCAGCCAGACCCTGTTTTGGATCTTGCTGTTTTTACCTTGGAGAAAAGCCTATAAATGTTACAGCAGTAGTGGAAATCCCTCCCTGGTAAAAGCTCCATCTGTGCACACGAGCAGCCGAAATTGTGCGGGGTAGTAAAAAAAATAAATAAATAAAAAATGCCAGGACTGTGAGATGGCTCAGGGAGTCTGTTATGTTGATAGATAGATAGTTTATTTTGTCCTTTTAAAGAGGAAATTCTTTTCCACAGTAGGTGCATACATAACCAAAAACAAGTAAGACATTCAGAATTATACAAAATACAAAATACAGAGGATTTAAAGGGGCAATTAATACAACAACAGAGACAAAGATATGGATTTACACTGCTGTAGGGTTGGGTAATAAATCAATATTATATCGATATTGTGATATTTTATGGATTTTGAACATTGTTTCTATAGCAATATGGATTAAATGTATTTTCCTGCTTTTTAAAGGCTGCATTACACTAAAAATGTAATATTCTGAGCTTCACAGACGGTTCTATTATCTGCCTTTATCCACTTAATCAGTACATCCACATTACTGATGATTATTTATCAAAAATCTCATTGCATAATTACTTCGTGATAGCACCGATAGTCATCCCTACAATATCGCCAAAATGTCGATATCGAGATATTTGGTCAAAAGTATTGTGTTATTTGATTCTGTCCATATCACCCAGCCCTATACTGTTCATATAACAACTAGATATCTTATAACTTAACAGGAAGTTAGCTATTTAAGTATTTGAGGCTCTAAATAGCTGCAGGAACAGCAGGTAGCATGCATGTAGTCTATGCATATGGCTAGAAGGAACAGGGGTAAGATGCAGGTACGGTGGGTGGTCTGGCTCATGTGTGATTGTGAGTGCTTTGATAGAAAATGTAAAGTGCTATAGTCATGGATGTAATGTAGAATGATTGTCTGTCTCCCCTGTTTATTTGCCAGTGTATAAGCTCTGTAATGGAGACAAATGTTCGTCTAAAGCCTGTGAACCCGCTGCTTTTAACAATCTTAACTCCTCGGTAGGTCTATATGTGTCCGTTCAGGCAGTCTGAACCGAGTGGACTGTGTGAAGGCAGGTAAAAGGTCCACATGTGACTAACATAGGTTTTATGCCTTAATGACTCCTTGTTACTCTCATAGTTATTTCCCATTTGCCACCAGCAATTCCACCCTCTGTGTCCATTAGATGCAGCTAACATGGATCAATATGTGATGCAATTTCCCTGGGGAATGAATGAGACTTCTTAAGGGTGGCTGGCCCACTGTCTCCCCCTCTTTTTTTCACTCTCTCATTCTCACGCACCCCTTCTCTCTCTCTCTCTCTCTCTCTCTCTCTCTCTCTCTCTCTCTCTCTCTCTCTCTCTCTCTCTCCCTCTCTCCCTCTCTCTCTCTCTCTCTCTCTCTCTTCTCGCTTCCCTCCTCGTGTTTTACATGCCATGCTGAGTAAATCTAAAGGTAGGTGTGTTGCAAAAGACAAAAGGAGATTTTCCTCAATCATTTATCTAAGTGAGGTAGAATTCACCAATGACAGGAAACACTTTGTTGCAGCAGCTAAAACAGAAACCTGTCACCCAGGTCTCTCTAAGGCAGATGAAGAATGAGTCATCACCAGTCCCACACCCACCCAATAGCGTGGCTGGCACTCAGCATGCCAGCAACATCATCTGCCTTACAAGGGATGTTGCCTCAGCTATTATCTTTGAACAATGAGACATGGTTTGCTAGTATTCGATTTTGCAAAGGTCAACATCATTTAGCCCCTGGAGTAAAGTGTTGTTTTCATAATGGATATGCCCTAGATTATGCACAGACACAACATAGTCTGTACAGTCTCAGTGCATTAAGCACAGGGAGCAAAAGCACATTAGACAGCGATTGTATACCTTCATTAATAGAAGTCTAAAAGTCGCTCCCTTTATTAGTTTTGTGTCATGATATTTTACTGCAAACTGTGCTATTCACTCGGCCGCTAGGAATGCCATTAATAATTAAAGTAATGTTCAGTTGCAGAGGCTGTTAAAAGGAGCTTTTTATGTACCTGGACCTCTTTACTTGGTGATATGTCAAGGCTCCACATGTATTGCTGACTTGTGTTTCCATGACAACGTTACTCTAGTTCTAATTTTCAAATATCACAGTCTGGGGACTCGTTTTTTTTTTTTTTTTTTTTTCGACCACGATGAACATCAAGATAATTAAAAGAAAATACCAGTGTTATTGAGTTTTTATCATTTTTGGAACTACTTCACACCGACTTATAATGTTAACCCTCCACATCCTTCATTTAAAGCCGGAAAAAGTCAACAGCTCTTCTGGGAATAAGCCTGAAGTTTTCTAAGAATTTTTGCTCTATCTTTAATACCTAGGGGGGGAAAAAAATGGTTACAGAATACAGTATTATCCTTAAAACATCCATAACCCCCCAAAAATCCAACCTTTCCTACAATAACTGACCCTGCTACCTTTTCTTAAAACCTTTCTAAAACTTTATGTGCATATTTCAGCGCCCTCAACTGCTCAGACAAGTACAAAGAACTGCTGGGACAAAGAACTCCTTCACCCTTCATGCAGGAGGATGTATGCTGTCAACTGAAAACATGCAAACTAGGCAAGGCCCCCGAGTCCCAAAGGAATTCAGCCAATGGCAATGGCAGTCAGTGGCATAAAGCTTTCCCTCTCGTCTCCAGTCGCTTTTCTGTGACTCTCACAGAACTACAGGAGTACCTACGCACATCTTTTTTTTTTTTTTAGAGAACATTGACCATTGTATCTGTGTCCTATCGCTACACAATGCTGTCTGCTTACATCACAAGCCATCTTTTAAAGCAACCTTTCCATCTTAATTTCCTTTCAGTGCTCATCTGATGGGTACACAAACAGTAAAGGTAAACTCAGTAGGGCCTTGTTCAGACAGACAGACTGTTGCCCCCTTTATTCAATCAGGCCACTACATTGACGCTGTGGGGATGCATCAAAAACATGCAGGTCATTTAGAGAGAAAATAAATAAATGCAATCACTATCCGGAAATGCACTGTGTTCATTTCTAGTAAATGACTGTATATTGGCGTATCATGTGAGCAGAGTAACTCTACTGTTTACTTTGCAATCGTTGTGAAGAAGGATCACTTGATCGACACTTTGAGTTAAGAGTTGTAAAATCCTCTGTTTTGGCATCTGATAAGCCCTCAAACTCATTGATTTACTCCTCAGTCTAGCCTTCCTGTATTGTATCTCTTCATCTCACTGGTACTTTAAAAGACTACCCAGCCCAATTAGTATTGCACTCCCATAAAAAAAAAACATTTCTGGCTCACAATGGGCATCTTTTAAAAGAAAATATTGGAGCCAGAGATGTTGTGTTATTTATCTTGATGCATTAATCTGTGCTTATTTTAACAACAGTGCTGCAAGATTTGGGTATGATATGCTAGTGCTAGTAGCAGCTAATGTAGCCTTAAGCCAATAACCTCAAGCAGAGTTGAGGAGCGGGCTACAAAGAACATGTAGTCTTCAGCACTGACCGACACTGACTCAAACACTTGAGGCAATTTATCAGATTATCAGATTTCACAATTAGTATTGCACTCCCATAAAAATAAAAAAAACATTTCTGACTCACAATGTGCAGCTTTTAAAAGAAAATATTGGAGCCAGAGATGTTGTGTTTTTTATCTTGATGCATTAGTCTTCATTTTAAAAATCAGTGCTGCAAGATTTGGGTATGATATGCTAGTGCTAGTAGCAGCTAATGTAGCCTTAAGCCAATAACCTCAAGCAGAGTTGAGGAGCGGGCTACAAAGAACATGTAGTCTTCAGCACTGACCGACACTGACTCAAACACTTGAGGCAATTTATCAGATTATCAGATTTCACAGAGCTCCCTCCGGATCCATATGTATGCAGTAGTAGGCCCACTCCTCAAGACCTTTCAACAGACTTTGAAGTGTGGAATCGGTGGAGTTCCCCTTTAAGCAACATGCCCACACCTACAGTACGTAACCCTTTTTTTTTTAATGCTGTGCACATTCATAGTTTTTTCTTTTGCACAATCACGCCTGATTTTCTTTTTAAAGTTGCACTTGGCCTGGTTTTCGTGAAAATTCATTGATTCATTGAGTTTGTTTAATAAGAGGCTTTGTAATGATGGGAAATGTGGAGCGTTGCATTTGAATGTTTCCTTGCCGAGGTAGTTTGGAGCCTTTCTCAAGGTTAATTGTTTCATGACAACAGATTGTAAATGCAAAAATGCAATGTTTACAAAGCAATGGACCACTTCTTTTTTTTTTCCCCCCTCCAGTCCGCACTGTCATGGGTCAGTGATTTTCTGTGGGCTTAAGGTTTTGTAGTTAGCACCCTGTAGCAGTTGAAAGATGTACATGGTGCAGTGGGTGATCAGAAAGTCTGAAATTGGCCCGGAGAGAGCACCGCTGTCAGAAAAAGACCACAACATTGAAGAAAAGAAATGGAAAATTCCTTCTCCTGCTGAGTGAATGAATACATGAGCTTCACTGTGAACTTTTGGTCGTATGGCTCGAATCACCGCGTCAGCAAAAAGCACTCTGAGCAGTCCACAGGTTTCTAAAGGGTATAATAAAACAGGAAGGGTTATTTATTTCAAAATGCATAGGTTATAGCAAGGTATTCATAAAAAAATATCAGTGTGAAAGCAGAAGGAGGAAAGCGTTAACATCTTCACTTGTCCCATTGTTAAATTTGTCCGCAGGGGGATATTTCTGCCACCTTTTCTACGTTGATCTGAAAGGATGTTGCAAAGAGACTCCCTCCATGTCTTTAATCAACACACAATGTTATCATCCTCCAGTCCTGGCCCGGCATTTGTTTCTGTGACTGCTTCACGACTGTTCTGTGGCAACTGAATGGCACCATTTCTGAGATGAAAGAGCGGCGGTGCAAATGTCGTAAAAAACAGCAGAAAAGACGAGGCAGACAAAGAGCGAGAATGAAAGGGAGGAGACAAAAAGGTTCAGGATCTGAAGAAGAGACATCAGTATGTGTGGGCAGTGTTAAATAATTTACTCCTCCCTGATCAGACCCTATTTAATTAGCCCATGTTCCTCCGATTTAATCAGGCCCTTCTTGGTTGGGGTGTTGGGCTATGAACTGTGAGGGGCAAGGAAGCATCATATGCTCGCCTGCTGTGTGATCACAGCAGGGCCTCAGGTAGAGGACACAGGGACACGTCCTGCCGGCTGACTACAGTTATTGCTAACAACACTAACAGGGCTCAGCAGCAGACCCTGGTGACTCCTGTAGGCCTGCTGACAGGCTGGCTTCACTTAACCAGAGTTGGCCTTCTAATTACACCCCTCTAAACATGTTATATAATTATCTTTGGAGTGATTGTGCACAGACATTGCATTGGTGAGGTTGCTACTGAGCATCAAACACAGAATCATCCCTCTGCAACCTTTCTTAGGATTAGTGGCAGCATCTTTTGAACTTGGATCTTTCTGGAAATGATGGCAGAGAAGTAAGAGTGCATTTAAGTACTGTGTTGCCAAAGGCTAGTTTAGAGAAAACTGTGAGCTGCCAGAGGATGCAATTTCAGGCCATCCGCCCCCTCAAAAATGGTTTGAAATCACACCTGATGGCCCACTAGTATGGCTTTTAAGCCACTAGATGGTAGTATGGAAGTCTTTGTATAAATGTATTTTCTGAAAAAGGGTTATGATTTAAAAAAAAAGAAAGGTTGGACAAAAGTCCAGATGACCATCTGTGTCCTTTGGTAAAAGACCATGTGCTCCTTTTTCACCACAAAGTGATGAAATTGACTATTTTTTTCTTCCTTACACTGTAGGATAGACTGAATCTGCCAGTGGAGGACATTGAATTTGTATTAAGCTGCACTCCCACGACGTGCAGCCTGTGCTGAGGTACACACTTTGGTTTGTGACATGCAGAGAACGGGGAAAAGAGATGACGACAAGGAAGAGGAAGAAGCAAAGGGAACAGAAGTGTAGAGTCCCGCTGAGGTAATTTGCCTTGGGTCTTATAGAGTTTACTTGCACTGCTGGCAGAGTCATATGCAGGCTGATACGGGAAAAGGAGAAGATGTGGGAACAGCATGAGAAGCCAGCAGAATCACAAGTGTTGTGGCTTTACCTCGTAGCTTCAGAGGAAATAAGAAAGAGTGAGACGGAGGGAAGGCTGGGAGTAGGGTAAGGTTTAACTAATACTCAAACAAAGGTAACTGAGCATGTGTGCACAGGTACATGGACACACACCGTCTTCATCCAATGCAACTGGGAAAAGTAAGGACAATTTCCATGGGAGCATAGCACACACAAGCACCTGTGACACCTTTGGCAGTGCCAAGATCCTACACATCAGCCGGCATTGACAGCATGGCTGGCACATGCCTGAGGGGCTGGGAAACTTCCCCTCTGTAATTGCATCCCATGTCAACCTGTGACAAGTCAGGCTCAACAGGCACAGGAGCTCACTAATCATCGGCCAGACCTCCTGCACCTCTTTTACCCTCTTGTTCCCCAACCTACCCCTAATTTCACCCCGCTCAGCTTACTCCCTCTTAAGCTACCTGCCTCCCGTCTTTGCTTCTGCATCTGTTGGGGTAGCACCCCCGAGCGAGCTGTTAACATCTTTATCTCGGCACCTGATGCCATCAGCATGACTCAACAGTCAGAGCAGCTCTGTCTCATTAGTCCTCTTTAAAAAAAAAAAAAATCTCTTAATGCAGCCATTTTCCATTTTTTCCATCTGTTATTCTCACTGACACATTTCACTCGTTTTATGCAAATTGCAAAGTTATTCGTTAAAATGGGTGCCGGGATAAAAAATATAATAGTCTGTCCTCTCTTGCCAGGCTGCTGGCTGGAGCTTCACACTTCCCATGAAAAGTCTGTGTGAGTCTGATACAGTCAGTTACCCTACATGTGCTAGCAGCGTACTTTTGTGATTTAAGACGAGGAGGCGATTCGTAACGAGTTTAGGTGCGTGACAGGAAGTTTGTACAAGTCTGAACAGCGGAAAGTCCTTTTGATCTTTGATAAGAGATATATATGTGTGTGTGTGTGTGACCACATCTCTGATCTTTTGGTGAGTGATGTGAGTGTGTGAGTGTGTGTGTGAGTGAGTGAGAAAGAGAATGACATGGTGCTAGTGCCTCCTGCCTCCTACAGATTGAGGTGAGAGCAGCCAGGTGGGGCCCGGTCGTGTCTGTGTGCCACAGTAACTGGATGTGATGGGTGGCCTCTGGGGATCTCTGCCTTAGAAGTGCTAAACGAGCGAAGCAGAGCAATCACACTGTTCCTGTGTCTGTATACCTCTGTGTGTGTGAGTGTCGCAGGCCCACACACACCTATATATGATAGTCAGTTTGCTTTCCTGTTGCTACTGGCTCAGTGTAGGTATGTGTGTCTGCTATAAAGGGCACTGCATTTATCCCCGGACTAAATATAAGCTCCACGAGGTGGATGATAAGATAAAAAAGCCTTTAATGCATTAAATGTTGCCAGGTAACAAGCCTTTTAAATAACAAATGCACAAACATGGCTGCTGCTCCAGGTCAGTGCCGTGATGCTAAATGCTGCAGACGGTTCACATGCGGTGAAGCTGTAGCAGCGCTCCAAAAGCAGGACTCCAGTCACAGAGGTGGTGACAAGACACTAGTTACAGTTTAGAGATTGTGACCCCACCCTCCTCTGTGCACCTCCACCCCCTATGTCTCAATGTGATTGTTAGCCCGAAGCCCCCGAAAGGGCAAAGCACCCCCTCCACACGTTCATTAAACAAATGGAATTGACTTAATTCAATTAAGGAGTAAAAATGTTCCTCCCGTGAGAGGAGTTGATGTTTGTGTACATTCTGCAGTTTGCAGCCGTGTGTGTCCCCTGTGCATGCTCACACATACATTACACATGCAACCAGCAGAATGAGCTCTCATGCATATGAAAACACAACAACGAGCGCGTGACATAGGTTGTGTTCTTGCCGCGGGCCAACTGAGGCCCCCAGTGGTGACACCATAGAAGCCTCCGGTAGCACCGGGGCCCCCGCGGTTCCGCCCGCGCCCCTTGTGCGCCGCCCAAGCTGAGGTGAATGCCAAGGAGTCTCCGAGCCACTCCATCAAGCAGCCCCTCCACCCCAGGGGAACACCAGCCAATGAATTACAGATTAGATCATTGTTACAGGATCATAACAGTGATCTAATTGCCAATTTCTCTTTTTAATTGAATTTGGTGGAGTGAAGAGGACGGAGATAGGATTCCTGGGACTTTGTGTGGAGCTGATTGGAGTCAGTCCGCTGTTGACCGGGCACGACGGTTAATGAGGGAAAAAATATCGGAGCTTGACATTCGGCTGCAAACTGGGCGTTGCCTGCAGAGACATCAGGCCTAATATCCTTGATGGTTCTTCTTGTTCAGACTGAATCTGGTTTTGAGGACGTTTAGGGTGTTGGCCAACTGGAATTAATCACATTGTATTGACTGTATTACGAATCTCAGTTAAACAACATTAGTGTAACTGGGTCACACCCCGTCGCTTGTTGATAATCTTGATAGTTTTTTTTTTCTTTCTCATTTTCAACAGTCTTTCTCTCCTCTTGTTGTTTTCATGGTTTGTGTCCTCTTGTACAAACAGATCTATTATGAACTTTTACGCAGCTGCTCTCTGACCTGGAATGAGCTAATTGCAGTTTGTCTGAGTCTTGCCCCCCCCCCCCCCCCTCCTCCCCACACCTCCAAAAAACTCTCAATCCAGTCCTGCCCATGAATGAGCTCCACAGTGTTGTCTGATTATAGCTTGGTTAAATTAGATGAGATAAGTTAGCCCACATCTCCTCCACAGCCTTGCTTGAGAGCTGACAAGCCCAATACATCTGCCGTGGCTATGGTAATTGAGATGGGGAGGAAAAAGGGGGGTGGGGGGTGGGCTGGTAGTGGGATGTGGAGGAGTGATTTGTGTGTGTACATGAATGTGTGTATGTGTGTGTGTGTAGAGGTGTGTGAATGGGAGGGGGAGCTTCCCTCTGTCTCTTGTTCCTCAGTACCTGTCATTGATGAGGAGCCAAGGAGAAGCTTCAGCTTGAAGCTGTCATCGGCCCTCTGAATCTGTCTGCCTCACTCTATCATCCCTCCCTCCTCCTTCCTCAATCTCTCTCTCTCTCTTTCTCTCTGTTTCGCTCTCTCTCTCTCTTTCTCTCTCTCTGTGTGTCTCTCTCTCTCTGTGATGTGGATGCCGAGTGTGTGAGTCGTGAGCCAGCCAGCGAGTGTGCGCCGTAGGAATCCGCGCGACCGACTCTTGAGGCGTTTAATTCAGAGACGCTGGCAAACCGACTGGAGTGCAGGCAGCCCACCGCCCTGACACCACCGAGACCAACGCTCCCTCTCCCGGATTGACAGGCCAATCGCAGGCCACCGCTCGCTCTCCCCTCCACAGCACGCTCTCTCTCTCTCTCTCTCTCTCTCTTACTCACTCTCACACTCCCTCCTCCTCCTCCTCCTCCTCCTCCTCCTCTTCTTTCTCTCTCTCACTCTGGGTTTCATTCCTTTGCGTTCTATCCGTACATCCCTCCTCCTCCTCCTTCTCCACCTCCTCCTCCTCCTCCTCCTCCTCCTCACACCTTTTGGTCAGAAGAGGAAGAGGAAGCCTAGCCCAGGGAGAGACGCTTAGAGGATGAAACTCTGACACGCCGACAGACCACAGGGAAACAAGAGCACAACTGTGAGTACAGCAGTCCTTTCACCTCTCACTCAGGCTTAAAGCTGTCACACACACCTCGTCTCTCTCTCTCTCACACACACACACACACACACACACACACACACACACGTGTCCGGCACATTTACTTCAGACACACACAGTGACTTGACTCTAAACCGTACTCACTTTCCATCTAATGCTCAAGTGTCTTTGTCGTTTTCTCGCGGGAGGCAAAATAACAGCCAGAAGAAGAAGAAGTGTAGGATTGGGTTGTTTCTTTCTTTCTTTCATGAGTCTTTCCTCATGTGTGCTGTTTTGGTTTTTAGCTTTGTCCCCAAAATGTATAGCAATGTACACAATGCAACAACAAAAACAACCCAGTGGAAATGTTTTGCCTACTTTGCAATATCTTTGTAGCCATTTTCTTGACTCACTTTAATAGATTCACTTTTATGCTCTTTTTTTTTTTTTGCCCAAAAGTCAACAATGCATTTTTTTTTCCTGCGTCTTTGTTTGAATCAGATGAAAAATCACCCCGGCAATATGCAAGGTCAACTGAATAATTCACACACTCACACCTCATGTTGTCAGCTTCTTTTGTCTGTGCAGTTCTCTCCTGTTTTTATTGGCAATATAGGCTTGCTGGATCACCACATGAGGGAAGCGTCCCTGTTCTTATCTCCCATCTTAAACGTATAAGCCACTATAAGCCAATAGATGCCTGCAGGGTGAAAAAAGGGGGCGTACTTTCTTCTCAACGGCACAAGAATCCCAAGCAATCCCCACTGCTTATTGTTTAGCGCTCAGCCAAGGGAGGTCTGCATGCCGGGCTGATCTGCACCGTTTGTGCCACACTATTTTTTGATTATGTTCCCGGTTCATCTCTGGCTGAGGCGATTTCCTATTTCCTTCTCCCATTTCGAGAGCGGGGAGTATAATATGTTAGCGGCTCACATGCGGGGAAGTGCAGACAGTGGATCTGTACAGAGGACACAGATTGCATTTCCCCTGGAGAATGCTCTCGCTGTATTAAAGGCACTAGAGGGCTGCTCGGCACTTGTCATCAGCTCCGCTAGTAATGCCGGCGAAGGGGGAGAAAAGTAGAGTGGTGTTTACGGCCACGGCTCTCATTTAAAGAGCTCCCATTGGCCCTAATGCCACAGCTGCATCACACCGGCCCGTTTCAATCCAGGTTATATTACATTTGTGGGGCCCAGGATATTGTGTGGCGCCTCACTTTGCTTTGATAATCTGATGAGCAAATGTGGAAAATGAAAAGCTATATGTGTTTAACATCCTACAATATATTAGATTTGTTGTTGTACTATAAACTCCTGGAGTGGGAACTCTACCGTATTTGCATTTTTATGATGCAGTTTAACTCACATCACATGGAACACAGCATGTCTGTGTGCCTTAAATTGAAATCACGTTTCTCCCTCTCTCTTTTTCTTTTTCTTTTTTTTCCCCTTTTGTTGTTAATGAATTTTTCCATGTTTAGCTATAGGTGCTGAATCTAAATGAGGGATTGATTTTGACTGTTAGAAATGTGAAGTGACACATCAGAGGCTCTCGAGGCCCAACGAGCCCCTGGTTGCTCATGTGTCAGCAAAAGTGAATGAAAAGCCACAGACTCACTTTTCTTCTTCTGCCTGGCCTTCGCAGATTTACTGAACCCCTGTGGTTTAACACACACACGCAGACACACACACACACACACACACACATGCACACACACACTTCTGTTCAATCAAGGAAACCAAGACAATTATCTATCCTTTCTTCCTGTGCATTTGCTCCTCTTTTCCTCATGCAATGATTACTTGCAAAGGCAAACTGCTTTAGCTTTATTCCTCCATACATCACCTATAACCACCATCAAAGTTATGATATTCGCAGCACAAGAAGATTACAAAAGCTACATCACAAAAAAGTAATTTAAACTCTCACAATTAAGGAAACTTTCATTTTGGATTTGCCCGTGGCTTTCATAGAAAATTCATGTAATCTAAATGCGAGGAGTCCGTCTTCTTCTGACTCGGTCAGTGACCGTCGATTTGAATTTATTTTCCACGTTGTATATTTCAACAGGAAGTTAATAGCCTTTTATGCAAGGAAACATTTAATTGCATATATCTTTCATAGGGAAGCATTTACCCCAGAGGTGCTGTTAATGTTAAATCTGTGATCTTTATTATTAAGTTATTAAACTGCTTGTGAAGGCGAGATAAGTTAGTCATCTCTTATTTATGACTATTTGCTTGTGTATCTGCACATATTGATTAGATGGTTGGTAACCAGTCCTGATCATCAATACAGATCCTTACAAGGCCAGGGCCAGATAGTCTTTCCACTCTCCCTGAAGGCTCAATTACACAGCATGCACAAGGAAACGTGGGGAAGGAGATCAGCTTCTGACAAGGTCAAATTATATATGTCAGCCTCAAATCATTTTTGTGAGGTATTCAGCCATGTCTGAATGTATAAAGAAAGACACATCCGGGGAGTCAATAAATGTTGAATGCTAGAGGTCTTTAAATATTCAGATACTTTGCTGATTAAATTATGTCGACTGGAAGAAATGGTTTGGGCTCCTCCTGGGTGTTTTCATTTATTTTCCTTCTGAACCTCCACCTGACTTTAGGGTATTGGATGCCAGTAATTGCACATCTTTAATAAATGAGTGATGGAATTTACCAATTTGCCAACTTGTTACCATTTAAATGATTCTGATTACAATTGCAAAAAGCCATGGTATGTTTTCCAGTCTTGACACAAACGTAGTCACTACTTTGTGTCTCGGAGTAGTAAAGCCGATGCTGTAATTGGTGCTTTGTGGAGCTGTTTGCTTTGGTTGGCATTCATAGACAATAGGGTATACAGCCTATTCACAAACTAATGAATACCACAATTCTATGATGAAGGACATGTGTAGCAAATACCGAAGATACTTTTTTTTTTTTTTTTTTTCCTGTTGGTGAAAAGCCAAAAAGCAGAATTGATTTGTTGACTGAGCCTGGGAAGGATAGCTTCTCCTCAAAACTGTTGTGAGAAAGATGGTAATTGCAGGGCAAAGTGCTGTTGACAAAATACAGGAGGATTACCATATGACTCCAAATATGACTCCAAATGCAAGGGGGGGTTTGGGGAGTTGTTCGTGTCTACTCGTAACAAAAAACATTATTCTCAACTCACAAAAAATGTTTTCTACTTTGTTTTAAGGGTCAGTTCACAACCTTTTTTTCTTATTTACCTCTAGTAGTATCTGTCCATGTGGATGGTTTTGATTTAACTTGTCTGCTTTTGAGATATCTGCCTCCTTTCAATATAATGGACGTGAATGGAATTTGGTTTTTGGTGCTCAAACTATTGAAAAAATACATTTAACAGCCCAACTATGTGTCTTGAAAGGTATTTTCTGATTACTTCTACTGTAGAAATAACCTATAAATCTACAGATTATCTTCAATTAATTGCTTTGTTTGTGATTTGGAATCAAAACATACACCTCATATGTTTGCAGAGCCCATGGTGATATCTTCAAATGCCTTATTTTGTCCATTCAGGAGTCAAAAACTCTCTAAGATATTCAGTTTTCTATCATCAAAGACCAAGTTAAGCAGAAGATATTAGCATTGAGAAGCTTCGACCACCACATCAACATCAACTTGTTTACCAAAAGTGTTGCCGATTAATTCATCAATGAATCCTTTCAGCTCTCGTGAAAACTGTTAGTGGTGAAGTCTGTTGATCATCCACAATAAGCGGCGCTTTTATTCTGGAAGGAAACATTTTTCACATGTCATTTTTTTCAATGTTGTAAGCACCGAAAATGAAAATTTCATTCCTCTCTGTGAATTTGTGTTGAGGCAAAAATCTCAGGGACACATATCTAAACACCTGGGCCAGAAAAACTATCTGCTAAGGTAGATACTCCACCAACCCCCCTAGTTAGGAGAGAAATGTCCTTTTCCTAATTGACTGTAGCTAAATTGTTTATTTTATCCTATTTTAATAGAAAGTTTACGGCGACCCTGCGTGGGCTTTCGCCACTCGGTCGCCATTTAATCAGTCTGTACCCCCAGCGTTAACCTTCATTACCTCTCTCTGTCATTCTCTGCAGGGTCATGCAAAGTATCATCAAATATTTATGATATTAATAACTGCCTTTAGGAAGGAGAAAAAAAAAAAAGAAGTACATAAATAAATCTGCTCTGCAAAGCACACGATTAAGAAGTCCATTCCATTTAATAAATGGGCGAAGGGGAAATAAAAGGGCAGTCCTGGAGCAAAAGGGGGGCGAGATGTTAGAAAAAAAGCAGTGACTAAGGATGGAGATGGTGTGAAGTCGGGGCAGCGGGCGGCTTTCGTCCTACAGTGGGATGTTTCTCCTGTAAATCTGTGCATTATTCGGTTTGCAATTGTTCTTTCTGAGAGCTAATGCGAGCCTGAGAGAAATCGTTGTTGTGGATGGCTTGAGCATCCGCGGTCCCTGGGGGGCCTCCTACATCGACAGACTCCAAATAGACAAACATGCAGACACCCACACACATGCGCACACATATGTACACAGAGCTGTTTAGCATGGAAACCGATTGAGGCAGGGCCCAACATTAATTATCTGTTTTCCAGCAGCTTCTGGTGACAGTGATTAGAGTGAGGGGTTTTTTGGAGAGTGGTGCACACGCGGCCTAATGAGGAAAACTGGCCTCTCTATAGAGCTCTCCAGGCACACTTGATCTGCTCTGTGGCTCTGCAAGTGTATGTGTGTGTGTGTGTGTGCACAAGTGTGTGGGTGTGACTGTTGCTCCTCCAGGCTCGCTGCTGGGAGAAAGACACTGAAATCTGAGGTTTTAAAAAGCTGATGTAAGAGTTGAGACACTCCCAAAGCAAAAGAGGTTGTTTACATAATTGCTGTTTAATTGTGTCTTATTGTGATGATTAATGTTTGGTTTACTGGTCGAAGCCCTTTTGGCTTTGGTGCTAGCTAAAGCCTCAGCTTCTTAGAAAATAATGTGATGCTGCAACTAGTCTGTATCCCGGGGAGTCTGTTTGGAAAAAGAGGCAAGCTGCTTTCTTTGCGAGAGAATTATAAATGGCTGTGTCCAAACTTTGGCAGCGCTGAGCCAAAAATACTCTGCACAGTATGGAACAGCAGTGAATCTTGTGTTCATCTCAAAACAAAGGAATGATTTTCTAGAGGCTGAGAGAGAGAAACGACTTGAATGAGGTTAGAGATTTAAAATTCAGAGTCAAATGCTCACAAGGTTCAGGATAGTTTGACCTAAATATGCTCTGATATGCTGCAGGGTTTCATATGTAAAACATTGTTTTATCTGAACATGGCAGAGTTCAAACTGAAGCAAATGCACAGACATTCTCAGCAGCAGCAGGAGCAGCAGCAGATTTCATGGCTGGAAATAGTAGTTTCCTGTCTGCAGAAGCACTGGTCCAGCACATCAGCTCTCCAGTATCATTGACCAAATCACATTTGTAAAAATGCCAATGTTGGTGTGCACCTGACTGATAGATTTCTGCCTGCACCAGGTTGGCTTTAGGCAAAGGCCTGCACGTCATTTTCCACACCATTTTGTCCCAAAGTCGATTACTTTGCCTCTGTAGCTATGGCCGCCTCTGAATTGAACCACACATTTAGCTTGCGAGCTGCCAATAAAAGTCAGAGAGCCCGGCTTCCATCAGTGTAATGATATTTCAGCCTCAGTATTAGTTCAGCACTGTTCTCCACAGCAGTTTCTGCTCAATTAAAGATGGTCCATATTTAAATATGTAGAAAATCAAAACGCCAAGCCGGCCCGTGTGCATTCACATATGCTGTCGAACGGTTGAATGATGAAGTTTGAAATGGACTTTTTAAGCAGCCAAATGCTCCAGTTTGAATAAGGGGAACTGTTCATTTGTGGCTGTGAAATTTTCCTTTAACATTATTGATGTAGATTAACTTTTAAAAAGGTAAGTAAGTGAAATGTGAAATAATTCATCAAGAGTCAGCCATGTAAGAAATGTGATTTTCGCTGGCAGAAAGACCTCGTAGACCATTACCCCAAACAGAGGAAGTAGATTAAGGGCGGGGCTCCCCACTCCCCACTACCCCCTCCTCTCTCTTTCTCTTTCTCTTTCTCTTTCTCACTCTCACTCTCAGGCTCAAAAGTATGAATAGCACATTTCCAGCTAAATTGCCAGGCAGAGTGGAGGAAATATATTTCAGCTAGTGTCAGCCCTGTGCACTCATGGTTTGGAACTTCCGTTGTCTTCCTTTCCTCGGCCACTTCGGCTTTATTTAGCGGGAGCTGTCATTTCCCATAAATCCCTAGGAGGAGGCGTCCGTCAGAGCTGCCAGCTCCCCTGTGTGGAGCACCTGTAACAGGGGAGCGAAGTGACAGTTGTGCTGGGACAGTCCCATCAAACACACACACACACACACATATACACACTGACACACACACACACACACACACACACACACACACACACACACACACACACACACACAGAGGATTGCATGCTCAGAGACCTTTTGTAAGTTTCTAAACAGAGTCGCAGCTTGGTTGTTGTAAAGTCAATGCATCATAAGAAATTTTAAACATAAGTAGTCGAATAACATTTCTCTAGTAAATAAACATTAGACTGTGTTTTTTTTTCTTTTCTTCTTCTGGTGCTTCAATCACAGTGTGTGTATTTATGTCCGTGCCTGTCAGCGCTTTTATAAATGACCATAGAAAACAAGTTCATGCTATCTGTCAATTGTCATTCGCCAATGACTAATTGTTTTATTATTATATTTATAAATGTCGCTTAAGAATACTCGTGAGGTGGAAAAAGAGGAGAAGTCTTTTTTTTTTCCTCCCTTTTTTTTATTTTTTTTTATCTGATTCAGCTGTCAGAACACATGCTCCATCATCTGCGCTCCAGGAAATTAGAAAGGAGAAACGTTTGACAGCACAATTTCACAAAACACCGCCACGCCATCATTTCATTTTCTCTGAACCATTTTTTTCCCTCATTTATTTATTTCATTATTGTCTTTTGAAAAACAAACAGAGCGATAACTGTGGTTCCTTTTGCAGGTAATTTATCCCTGTTGCAGCGTTAGGCTTTACTCTCTCATTCCAAAGCTTTAACCCCCCCCCCCCCCCCAGCTGATAAGCCAGGTGTGATGCCACCCAATCAAAAATGGAGGGGGTCATATGTAGAAAAGATAACTTGATGGTGATGATAACTTTAAGATGTAGAGGGAGGGAGGAAAAAAAGTGGAATGATGAGGATGCAAGAAATAGACATGGTGAAGGTGGATGAGTTTAAATACCTGGGGTCAACTGTTCAAATTAATGGGGAGTGTGGAAGAGAGGTGAAGAGGAGAGGTGAAGGAAAAGGTGGAGTGGGTGGAGAAGAGTGTCAGGAGCGATCTGCAACAGAGCATTACCGGCAAGAGTGAAAGGTAACGTTTGCAAGGGAGTCGAAAAAAAGATGGGAGGTGGAGCTGGAGGTGGCAGAGTTGAAGATGCTAAGATTTTCATTGGGGACTGATGATGATGGACAGGATTAGGAATGAGTTTAGTATCAGAGGGACAGCTCAGGTTGGACGGTTCGGAGACAAAGCAAGAGCTGTTAGATTGGGATGGTTTGGACGTGGATGTGTGGAGGAGAGATACTGGTTATATTGGGGGCGGAGGGGGGGGGGGGGGTTGCTGAAGATGGAGCTGCCAGGCATGAGGAAAAGAGGAAGGCCAATAAGGCGGTTTATGGATATGGTGAGGGAGGACATGCAGGCGGTTGGCGTGACAGAGGAAGATGCAGATGACAGGAAGAGATGGAAACTGATGATCTGCGACCTGTAACTGGAGCAGCCGAAAAACCAAGAAGATGTGTAGAAGATGTGTCGTGGAAATTGTCTGAATACGCTTAATACAAATATGAAATAATACACAAAATACTGCTAGGTTGAATATTAAACAATGATTATTGTACAGTAAGGAGACAGCATACGTACAGAATCAGAATCAGCTCATCTCAACGAGCAAAGAGTATGCCTAAACTATTATAGTTTCTAAGAGAACATTGGTCAAACTTATCCGCCTATATGATTTTACCCAATACAAGATGACTCATATATAAATATGCACATCCTACATCGGTCATACAACCCCAAAACAAAAGCCTTACTGTAGGTCGTAAATAGATAGAATAAGAGCAATGGGCCTCCTAAAGATAACGAAACACATTCACACACAGTGAAGAGGCAAAAGCAGTGATCCTAAATCCACAATCTTAGATTAAAATGATAAATACATTGAAGTCGGTGTAAAGTAAGAATAAATATGTGTTCTGAGTTTGACATACCTCAGAAAAGTGTGTTGTTAACCACCCTGCCAAATTTGAATGATTAAAAAAAAATCATCAAATATATGAAATTAGGCTTCAAAGTTTTGTAAAAATCAGCCTCTTTCTCTGCTACCAAACGCTGTGGGAGTGCCCGCCGAGTTCGCTGAAACTCCGCCCCCTACCAAGTGTCACCCGTCAATCAAAGTCACCACCTCTACCAGAAACATGGACGCTACGTCTGAGAGCTTTCTGCTGCTAACTCAGCAGCTAGCTCAGTGGCTAACTCGGCAGCTAACTCAGCTAACTGTCTAACTGTAGACTGTAGTAGTAGTAGTGTGTGCTGAATGTATTTATACCTCTACAGCAGCAGGGGCGGGTTTATGCTAATCACTAAATCCTGAACACAGAAATCTTGAAACACAGTTTGTGAAGCCTAGCTCCACAATTCAAATCTAAATAGTTGAAATGCTTTTTACACCTTTTTTAGAAATACATTTATGACCTATTTAATGTGTTTAGAAGAAAATGTCTGAATTCACCTTACATGGCCTTTAAGGCTTGATACTGGTTTGATGTGTTGGACGTCGGTTGCTCGGTCGCTCGGTTGCTCGGTCTTTGCCATCAGTGTCTTCAGCCCAAACTGCTCTAGTGTGACTTGACCAAGACAGTAAGAAGTCATCAGTCGCCGTGCAGCCACACTGGTTATACATCACCAATGTCAGTAGCTGACGGCTGCTTATCTCTCAGGTATCGATTGTAGTACTCTGCAGGGGGGGACCAAAGCAGTGCGGCCAATCAATGCGGGCATTTCATTCTCCTTGAACGTCTGCTTTTTTTGATCCTCACCACTGATTGGTTGAGCTTCTCTCCGATACTGTTGGGATTTTTTTTTTTTCTCCCTGTTCTGTGTTATGAAAAGGAGTGGGTGGAGAGTGATGAACACTTTGGTGTTGGCAGCCTGCTGAGCTTCTCGCGGATGTGTATGGCATATGTGCGAGAATCCTGTTGTGTTGCCAAGAACCCACAGATCTCGCTTAGAGGGTTGATTCGAATTTGCACTCTAATTTCGGGACACGTAATTCCATCACAGCGATACGAAGACCAAAAAGCTTTTTCACTCACAAAGTTTCCCTGGATTACCTCCAGTGTCTCGGCAGCTGAAGTACACGTGTAATCTGTGCAAGCAGGTTCTTTGTGTTTCCCATGGTTGTTGGAGATCTCATATAATTACTGAGCTTTCTTCTGTACAGCTGACATCTGAAACCAATACTACACATTATTTTCTATTTTCAGCAAACTGCCATCTGCAAGTTGTTTTTGACAAAGTTTTTGACATGTTGGAATCACCAAGTTAGACACAAGATCAATCTGATGGTTGTGAGATGATCATTAAGATGGGAAAGAAACAGACTTTTATCATATCTTTGCTTTATTTTCTGTTTATCGGTTTGTAAGAGGAAGAGAACTTTTGCTTGAAATCAGCAGATGAGCCGTCGATGGTGTGTTTTTGTTATTTCGGGGATCATGCAGAGCTTCCATTGATTCAGATGTTTCTCATGAATCTACTCACTCACTGCAGTCTTAAAATGTGTTAATTAATCCTTTGACTTTTACAGGACTGTAAATCTCAGATGGAGGACACTGCCTTATTTGTCCTCCTCTCTGTCTGCACAAATAACTGAGCAGTCGAGGCTCTTCAAGTGTGAGAAGTTAATGTTTGCTTCCTCTGAGTATGTGAATTTTCTTCAGAGATAGATGACATATTTCAACAATCCTCTCTGCCATTTTTGAGCCCCATTATTGCTGCACCCAAATGTAAAAGCATTCCCTAACACAAAGTGCTTGTGTGCACAAATGAGGTCAAAATCTGTCATTTTTAGGTATGCAATTGCATATCTTCTCAGTAAATGAAAGTCTTTAAAGTGAGTTCTGAAAGCCAGGAACTGTGAGTACCTGCTGAAGTAACCACTGACTCACTGGCATTGATGAATAAATCCATCAGCTCCCTGCATTTTTTTTAGTAATATCTAAAGACAATTTTAAATTTCTTTGAATAGTGATCTACAAATAATGATTGTTCATTGCAGGAAACTGCCTGTTCATGACATTCGATATGCTGTCTTTCATTTTCTGTATTCACAAAGTAGTCCGTGTCGGAGTGTATAGATGGTTCATATTGAATTCATAAGCCAGTCATGCAGGAAAACGGCGCACCTTTCTGTGATTCACTTTGAGATGGAAAATGAACAAAGACTGTTATGCCACTCTATTTGTGGTTCTGCTAGATCCAGAGAGATCACTGTTTGCATAATATCTTTCTTATAGGTCTCCTTAACCTTTGCGGAAGGCTTATTGACTCTCACTAACCTTGCAGGAGCTGCTGGAGGACAGGAGATGATGAGCGTGCTCAGTGTATGGAAAAAGGCCATGTGGAGGGTTTTCCGCCCCCACCTTGCCCTTGCGAGCGACACCTCTACCAACGCTTTGTGTGACCTTTGCCTTCTGATCTCTGTTACCATGGTGACGCTTACAACATTGAGAATTCAGGCACAATAGACATATGATATTGGTGCACAATGTGCCTTTGATGTGCTTCCTGCAGGAACTGTATAAGAATGCTGGTAGAGGTTAAAAGAGAAAGTGAGATCAAAAATATGAGACGGTCTGTGCAAATTGCCAATTTTGTATAAATTGTAGGTCCATTGCTCAGATTTTCAGGGACCCTCATGACTGCAGGAGCTCTCTCTGGATGTCTGTCCTTATTCAGATTTAGTATTATTCCTTTTGGGACCACAAGGGGTAATACTGTCACATAATGCACATCAAATACATTACTTCCAGTTGCAATGCATAATCATGTGCTGTTGGGTGAGGGATCAAAACCATGTGTACACCTGAATAAGAAATATAAGACAAAATTTCACTAAATCTTCTCCTCATTTCCATCTTTCATCATGTAACTTCTTTTAAAATGTATTTTTAAATCTTGCCACATTGCAAAAATTAATGATTCTAGATAATATTTGTTGCACTCGAATAGATCCCATTGTTGCTCATGCGGGTCTTCAACAGACAGTTCAATAAAAGGCCTATAACCTTGGTCACGCTTCAAAGACCAAGGTTGCCAGATGGCACTGTTACCATTTGACTTAATTTTCTGCTGGGTTCTTTCTAAGGAGTTCCCTTTGCAATTGATTATAATCCTAGTAATGTATGCATATGGTTAGGCCTTAGTCATGTGTGTAGTGAGATAAAACTCAACCATTTCAACCAGCACTTCACAGCTGTATAATGATTACACCGTTTTCCTCCTTCTTGTAGTAAAATGGGTATAGAATGGATTTATATTGGAAAAGACTATTTCCATTTTCATCTAATTACTTAATTCTGACACCTTAAATCCTAAAATACTATTTCAATATATTGAATGTAAGGTACTGTATGTTTCTTTTTTGCTGTGAGGATTAGCAGTCTGGCTTATGTCTGACAACTTGGGCTTCACCTTCTGTGAAATATGCATCTTTATTGTTTTGTTTTTAGAAATAAGACCAAAGAAAATAAATATCAGAGAAATGATTTCACCCAACGTCTGATTTTAGATCTACTGGCAAAGCTGTGTGAATTAATTCTATGCAAAATGTGAGAAAACTGCAAAGAAAATATGTCAAATTAATATTTCCAGTGAATAAAAAAGTCTGTTAAGGGTTTTAATCTTTTTTTTAAAACTCATATTCAGATTTCAGCCTCGCTAGATCTAAAAAATAGATTTTTCCCCCTTTGCAATTCAGGGTTTGCAAAGAATGCCTTCTCAACTTAAACACAAAAATATCACATAATGTATTAAGAATTCCCTTTTTTGCACAAGAACATGTTTAAATAGTAAGTAGCTGTATTAAACCAGGATAAGAGTTTCTTTCCACTATAGTTGAGGTGCAATTAATCATTAGTCTTCCACTGAGAAACCTTACGATAGCAGCATATCAAAGGAAACTTGCTCTACTGTTGCAGGTGCACAATGACTTTCCTCATATTTGATGTTAAATCCCACAGAGCCTCGGAAATGTTATATCTTCAGCTTTATTCTGGACTACTTATGTGTTCCCTCCCAGTAAGTTTAGTGGTTTGAGTTTCTGTATTATTGCAGCTAATGTGATATCGACCAGAGACTATTAATGCACTTCTCTACATGTGTTATTATTGGCTGCTGCTGCTGCGTCTGTGATTATAACTGTAACTGTTTTATGGCCATAGCTTTGGTTGATGTTGTCGCTGTGACTGTGGCTGTAGTGGTTTTGGTTGTTATGATTACCAAGGCTGTGTGTGACACATTATAGTTTTTAATGAGTGAGACACTCTACATGCAGAGGCGTGTGTCCAGTGAAGTGACAGGGCTCTGCGCTGGCTGACTGTTGTGGTAAAGCTATTCCTGAACCCCTGTGGTCTATGATAACACATCTGTCATATCTGATAGAGGCACCATGTTCAAATCCTGTCTGGCTTTACAGTGCTTCCTTGCATCATTTTAATAGGATCAGTAAAGAATCGGCACAGCTCATCTACTGTAATCGTGTCTATAGCACTATTGGAATGACTACAACAACAGCCGTTACCATAGCGATAACCACATCCACTGCCACAGCTTCAATCACCACAGCCGGTGGGAGGTAGTAATGAGTAATAAATGCATGATGTAAAGTGTCACATCATCTCTCCTCTGCAGTGTTAGCCTAACCATGCAGTCTAAAGGACTTCCCAAACATAAACTAGTTTTATGGATCAGAGAGAATGCAAAAACAATTGTGAGTTAAACACAAAAGTTATTAAGAGATAATGCAAAATAGCTTAAGAAAAAAACTCTCATCATGATCTTTTGGGGTTTCTGTCAAATCCTAAAAATTGGGGCTCAGTGTTAGTGGTGTTGGAGGAGACTGGCAAGGGGTTAAAACCAGACATAGCTGTCGAAACACTGAGAGCCATCCTTCACGTCTGACTGTAGTGGTTAAAGGGCAGCCAGGCTCTTAAAGAAACCATTAGCATTTAGATTTGAGACGCTCCCCCCGCAGAGCGGCAGGGAGTGGCTGCGTCACACCTCACACTTTTATGCCTTGAGTGGGCCCAAGTGGCAGCTCCGTAGCCCTGATCAATCTCTCAATATGCCTAAATTGCTTTGGATGACCTCCTTGTGAAGAGACAGGATTGGCCATACTGATGCTCCTCCAATCAATAGCAGATGCTATCATGGCTCATCAACAATGAAGTGTTTTTAATGGAGGTCAGGGCATGGAAGATCTAATTCATTTTAATTTGTAAATTGTGGCATGACAAAATTCTAATCAGGCCGCTTTGCTATCAGATATGCAGACTTCTGAAATCTCTCGCTCTGTCTCTTGCTCTCGTTTCTTCTTCTCAGTCTCATTTGCATTCGGGACTGTCTGTGAATCCACATAGGACTGGCAAGCTATGAATGTATACATGACATATATTAAATATCAGCCGTCATTGAGGATCACTCAGTTTTTAATGTTGAGTTTTTCTTTCTTTCTTTTTTTTTTTCTTAGGTGTGTAATCTTTAGCAAAGACAACTTTTACTCAGTAACACACCCTTGCAGGTGTTCCACCTCATTAAGTGAAGATTGAAAAGATGACAAATATGACATGTGCAATTTATTATCTTAATTAATTCACTGTCTTCTTCCAGAGACAGGCAGGGGCGACTCTGTCATCTAGAAACAGTTTTTTGGTCTGGATGTTGTTGTAGGAAACTGGCACTGTGTCGTTTGCCCAGATTAGTGTAAGAGGTGAGCCTTTTCCATCTCCCCTTCCATTTCGGCTAAATTTGTCTCAGCCACAGTAATATGCACCACGGGATCTTTCCCCCCGTGAGCGGAAATGCAATTGGAATGGGATGCGGCCGTCCGTTGTGATTGTGTGCCGATGAACCTGTCTGCCCTTGCACCCAGTGCATGAGTGAGGCCATGCAATGCCCATCGTATGCAAAAGCTTTCAGAGCAGGAGAGAAGAGTGCAGGTCTGGAGGGGGGAGGAAGGGGGAAGAGGGAAAGAGGGGGGGGTATAAACACACTGTCTGTCTACACACAAGGCAGCACGCTTGCTGAGCTGTGACCAATGCAATCAGTACAGAAGATCGCCACACCATTTCAAATGGATTAGGCTTCCTTTCAACATAGAAGAAAATTGGCAAATACCTCCTGTCATTGTTGCCATAAACAAGGAATAGGTCGCTGTCATTACAGAAATATTTAAGTCAAGGATACCGCTAGTAAAAAAAAATAGAAAGCTGTGTATTGTGCACAATCAAAGGGCTTCACCAAAGTCGAAATATGGGGGACGCGCATTCATTTAAGACGAGATTTAAGTGTTCTGTTCAAGGTCTGATGTACCTCCCCCATCGGTAGTAACGCAGGAATCTATGAGTGAATTATGGAGAATAATTATTGATGAGAGGCAAGAGCATAATGCTGTACAGAGAAGAGAAGCTTCAAAAGCAAGCAGCACCAACCCCTGTCTTCACTCTTGAGTGTCCCCATTGATTTATCAGGACTCTATTTTTAGTTGCACATGGAACAGTAATGGATTCATGGGAATTAACAATGATTCATGCGAAGCTAATATCAGAGATTTCAGAGGCTCGATTAATGCTGGAGAAATTCAGCGCGTCAACTCCCCAATTATTCATAATATTTCTCCCTCTGCATAAACACAGACGCTCCTACCTTTATCAGAAAGACTTGTTAAAGGAGCAGGTGTGTTTGCTTTCTTTCACTCTGCAAACTGTAAGAACCTCTAATGGGCTGCAATTAATAGCATGAACTTTTCCCCTTCATGGTCCAGCTCATAATGGAATAATGCTTTTGGTTTCTTGTTATCAAAACAACAACTGTATAAAACCGCACAATCGAATTACCCTCCTGCCCCTACCAGTGAATATAGTATGGATATTATTTGCTTATGGACTTAATACAATGGAGGGTAATGGAATTTTGTATGTAATGTTAAAACCTCAACTTGTTGTTTATGGCTAAATGTATATATTTTTACAGTTGACTCTATTCAGATTTACAGTATATTGTCCTGTTTCCAGGACTTTTCATGAATACCAACAGGTCTGATGTTGGGCTAAGTGACTGTTGTTCCCACTTAATGAACCAATAGTAGGCAGTATTAAGAATGGGGATGCTAGCTAAATGGTGAAAGGACATATTCTGCACATTTTCCATTTTCTATATTTGAAATCTGGGGCTGTATTGAGTCCTGTTGTATGATTTACAGTCAAAAAAACCTCCATGTGTATATATATATATATATCTTATATATCTTATCTATTTATCTATCTATCTATCTATCTATCTATATCTATATCTATATCTATATCTATATATATCTATATATATATATATATATATATATATATATATATATATATATATATCTATATATATATATATATATATATATATATATATATATCTTATATTGGTCCTTTATACAGCCCCCACCCATTTCAACCTCTATCTGAAACAGGCTATTTAACATATCCAACATCACAATAGTATATAAATAACAGAAAAACCACAAAAAGCACAATATTATCCCCTTTAACACTTAATTTCTGCCGACTGAAAATGTCCTTGATGGGATACTATACGTTACTCACTACTGATTGGTTAAAACAGCTCAACTGAACATGATGTCAGACTGAGCGATGTAGTGACACATCATATTTTGGTTCTACAATCGAGTTTACGTTTATTGTCATGGTCTGCTTTGCTGGATAAATGAGCTGTTTGTGGTATTAGATTTTTGTAGATTGGCCGGTCTTATCATCTAATCTAATTGGATCACCGAAAGATTTATGGCCTCCAGCTTTGGGATGGCATGTAGGGTCAATGCAAATGGCTAGAGGCAACATATTTGGAGTCTCTACATCAGTTTAGTGAGTATGCAATTTAAAAAAAAAATACATTTCTGCTCAAAACATCGAAAAATGCCACTATCAGAACACAATAAGGCTGTCACTCTGTAGAAACATTGTCCTGATTTCTCATGGTAAACCGCAGACCTCAGTTTTCATGAGCAGTTTTCATCGGTATTACTTTCTAGAGAAGAAATAATCTGCACTTGAGCATCAAGCGTGTTTATTTGAATCAGCGGAGTCAGTGGAAGAAGTAATTTCAGTGTTATTACCCCAACGGGTGCATTAAGAGTCAACAGCAGAATTCAGAATGTTGTAAAGAGAGGAGGAGTGTTTGCTCTGTGTGCAAGATTTGATAGTGTGTGTTCAGGTGTGTAATGTATGGTCTGTTTGGATGTGTGTGTGTGTGTGTGTGTGTGTGTGTGTGTGTGTGTGTGTTCATGGTTGGCTTGGTATTCTTTGCTTTCTGGTGAGTGAATTGGGGGGTAGCTGGGTGGCGATGGTGACAACACAGACATAACGCCTTCATACAGAGATGAATTATACAGCACTACCTCTGCTGATGTCTTCCACTAGGAGGGAGGCCTTGCTTCACAACATTAACCTTACCTCAGACCTCCAGATAGCATCTTGTTGTTGTTGTTGTCGACAGGATCAACGAAGCACAGAAAGCTCCATTAGCTTAGTGTGGAGTTTATGAAAGGAATTATGAAACGGTTCTTATGAGTTTAGTCTTCCAAGCGAGACCTTTCCTATAATAACTCTGCAGTGACTGGTGAGGGAAGATTCAGGTCTGCTTGAGTCAATATGTTTTCTATCAGAGCTTTGTTTGCAAGTATTCTGAATCAACTACCTTGCACCTGGACCTTTAATAATCTTCTGTGGTCACATTTTTCCATTGCTATGGATTATCCTGTATCGGTTAAACCCGATATGTCTACGCTACGTGAACCAAAACAGTAGAGTTGCAGCCGGACAGCTAAACAATGATCTGAAACCCAATAAAGCGTCTGTAAAGCTGAAAGGGAGCTGCAGCAGAGTCACTGATAATTCCCTGTAGCTGTCATTTCATCGTGTTAATATACCAAAAAATATTGGTTATAGCTGCTTTAGGGATGCTTTTAATGATACAGTAATATTTATTTCATTAGGTAGTTACATCAAAATGCTGGATGATAGATGTTTTTCCAAATTTAAATAGCAGCCATATGTTTGTATCACCATCATTTATTTTCCTCATCATAATTAAATAGAAACTAATGTCTGTTTTCATCAAAATCAACCCAAAAAAAATCAGTTTCCACTTTCACCATAGTTACTTTATCCTGCATGATAGCAGCAGGAGGCATAAAAAAGGAAGGTCACATATAAAATATATAAAGTTGCCGACTTTGTTCATCTAATCCAATAAGTTTCCAGTAAATTCATTACACAGTATGTTCTTTTTTTAATTTATCTGGTCTTCTCCTGGAGTGAAGAAAAGTATAGTTCAGCCCTCCTCCTCCTCCTCCTCCTTCTCTTCCTCCTCCTCCTCACCCCACTAATTTTTGTACAGTCCCTGGAATGAAACAATATAACAGATATATCAGGCAGAAATAAAAAAGTCATGTCTTGTCTGCACTTTAAAAGCATTCTGTCTGAATATACCTTGAGGCTTCAAAGAAGACGGCTCATGAAGACAGGTAGCAGGTGTTGAAGAGGAAACAAACTGCTCCGTTAGCCCTGACTTGATGAGTCGCAGGTCAAAATATGTCTAGGTGTCTGAATGGAGAATGGGCTAATGAGCTATATATGTTTATAAGTTTATTCAGAAGCATTTCAAGGAGGAATATTTCAACACCTAGATGCAGTCGAAGGAACAGAATAAATTCAACCTCACCATCTGGATGACTTTTGACCTGCAGATCACCAAACCCAGAGCATAATTACATACAGTACTGTGGTCCTCTATAACTATTCTTTACTGAAAAACAATGCTTACATGCTACTGTATAAAATCAGCCTCGTGGTTAGAAAGAGACTCTCTAGGATAGGCATGGGCCGGTATGAGATTCTGACGGTATGATAACCTTAGGTAAAAATATCACGGTTTCATGGTTTTATGATTACGGCTATAAAATGTGATATTTTGAAATGTCTGTATTTAAAAACAGAAAAAAAAGATTTTTTTCCCCCATTGAACGGCCTTTTATTTTTAAACATATATAGAACATGATCGAACATAAAAATAACATTAAAATAAATAATAATAAAAAAAAAAACTGAATTCTTTCTAAATAAAACATAAATAATTGAAATGAGTGAAAACACTTCTAAGATAAATATAAATAAATAAATGAGATTAAAACTGAATCTCAACAGTTTTTGGAGACTTGCTCACTATCATATAGGATGTATTGCCTCCTCGCGCTGCTACTGTCCGGGACCTTCTTCCTCCAAGCCGCGGCCGTCTGTCTTTTTACGGTAGCTGAAGTATAAATACAGCCGACTTGGCGCTTTTGGATGGGGGGAAAAGTTCGGGGGGCCTCCTTCAGCCATCATACAGCCTGCAGAGCTACCTGCTTGTAACAGCAACCGGAGGCGCTGGAGGAGGGCTACTTTACGCTGCAGCTGCACACGACCTGAGGGACCTCCACTCTCTCTCTGATGAGACGTCACATTAAAAAAAACCTGCTCATACCGCAGGAACGGTGTGAGGGAACATTTTAGTAGTTTTTAAACCGTGACGTTTTCATACCTTGAAACCGGTAACTGGCCCAAGCCTACTCTAGAATAGATGAAGTGTTGACAATCTGAGTTGTTAGCAAGTTCAAGTTGTCTGATTGCCTTGAACATACCTCAGACTTACATGAACAATGCAACTTGAGTTAGCCCTTGTGCTCGACTCACTTCCTCTAAAGGAGCCGATGAATCTGAGAAGTCAAAGATGAGATGAGCCGAGAAGTTTCTTAAGCGATCTCAAGCTGGCTGATATCTGGAGCAGATGAATTTCAGTTGTTATAGATATAGATATAAAGATGTATGGTTTCCAAAAAGCATATTATGTAATGCACTTGACATAATATGGAGTTTTCTCTTCTAAGACTTGTTACACAACTCTCACTCCTTCAAACCAGTTTCATGTATTAATAATTCAAGCTTTTTTTTTTAAAGGGACTTCATTGTTGGAGAAAGTCAAAAGCAAACAGTACGACACGGCCTTGACTTCCTGTTTTCCAGTGAGATGTAATGATTGTTAAATATTGTCAAAAAGCCCACAGAGAGCTTTTAACATTTGTCACCGTTAAATGAATGACAACTTTAAGAGGAGACTTTATGTGTGCAAAAAGTCAACTGTGACTCAAAACGAGAACTATTGTATATGAGGAAAAACTTTCAAAAAGATTTTTAAATGTTTGTTTTTTTTCTTCTAACTTTATCTAAACTCTGCACCTTCAAATTATCTCTGTGAGCTGCCGTTCTCGTTCAGAATAACTGACAAATACTTCACACAAGCCTTTCATATCTGCAATGTTTTTTTCATTACGTCAAAATCTTAGGGAAATTGGACTCAAATGCCGTCCATGAATGAACCATGAACTGTACTTTAATATTTTAAAAGCAGAGCACAACCTGCCATTACAATCCCACCCAGTGTATTTGTATTTACAGGGTTTGATATGAGCTTTGATGCTACCAATCAAAACAATGTCATGGCTTGGAAAAGTGAATTTAGTTTTTGATACAAATACTGTTAGAAAATCTTAGCTGAGCTTATCCGGTTCACAGCAGGAGGGGGCTTGACCATGTCCCAGTATACAGAGGTGGTTAAGAAATAGGGTTTAACTCAGAGAGACGGGGGTTCAGATTTAGGAGCTGTCTTATGAGTCTCAGTTAACCCTCTCAATCCCAAGCTGGTAGTTTTTTTGCTTCTGTCACATTTTAACTCACTGTGGTCTTTCCTTCCTCCCTTCCTTCTTTCCTCCTTCCTTCCTTCCTTCCTTCCTTCCTTCCTTTCTTCTTTCCTTCTTTCCTTCCTTCCTCCTTTCCTTCCTTCTTCCTTCCTTCCCTCCCTTCCTTCTTTCCTACCTTCCTTCCTTCCTCCCTCCTTTCCTTCCTTCTTCCTTCCTAGGACAACTATGACTATAGGCTGATGTTACTCAATTATGTCTTCATGCAGTGTAACAAAATTTAACCCTCTGAACCTCAAATCCCTTCCTTCCTTCCTTCCTTCCTTCCTTCCGCCCGTCCTCTTTTCTTTTCTCCCTCCCTCCCTCCTTCCTTCTTTCCTCCCTCCCTCCTACCTTCCTTCCTTCCTTCTTTTCTTGATTCTTCCTTCCTCCCTTCCATCCTTCCATCCTCCTTCCCTCCCTTCCTTCTTTCCTTTCCTCCTTTCCTACCTTCCTTCCTTCCTCCCTTCCATCCTTTCCTTCCTTCTTCCTTCCTTCCATCCTTCCTTCCTCCCTCCCTTCCTTCCTTGACTCGAAGACAACAGGAGGGTTAAAGTTTCTAACCAACTCGTACAACCTTTCCTGGATCAAAATACTTATGCTAATACTTATGCTTAATGCTTATTTTTAAATGACTGGCATTTACAAACCATTTGTCCAATCCAAAAACTGATTCTCAAATTTCCGAGGGTACCTGAATGTGTGTTTTTAAAAGGATCATATAAATTAAATTTCCTTTAAATTTTCTTTTTTCTAATTATCTATAGCTTTAAATTGTGTTACACTGCATGAAGACATCAGCCTACAGCCATGGATGTCCCAAATCTATAGAGATGGAGTTCTCTCACTTTGCAGAGACAAATGAGACCACAGTTAAAGTTAAAATGTGACGGAAGCAAAAAACCACCAGAAACTGATGTTTTCTGCCTTTTCAGCCAACGTAGATAGTCACACAAACAGTCAAATGAACTGAATGTAAACATAAATACATTATCTTGCTATTGATTATTTTATTTCTGTAATTATAACACTAGGAATAATTCATCCTGCTTTTTTTTCCTCTGTCAGACCAAATGGGGATAATTGACTATTCTCACATTCTAAAGATCATTTCCATTATTGTTGATTTCCCAGCATACATTGCAGTGAAAAGCCCTGAGGTGAAATCTATTGATGAGAGGGTCAAGAATCGGTTTAAATGGAGCCGCATGCAGGAAGCTGTCCAAGTTGAAGAAAACAACTTTTCAATGAATTGCTTCAGGCGACCAGGCAAAGTTATTTGCAGCATTGTGTATTTCCTGCTTTTTTTTTTTTTTCCTAATACACATTAATGCAACCGGTTGGTGTTCTGCATATTTCAGCAACAAAAAGCAATTGATGAGGAACATGCAATCACATTTCAAGGTATTATTTCAAGGTAGTGATGCATTAATATGTTTGTTGGGTGGACCCAGTGGATATCTGGTGTTTTCCTATTTGTGGAGCTCAATACTGTAATGTTTCTACTTTTAAAGAGTCTCAGTACGAATAGTTCTTGTATTACTTTTGTTGATTCATGTGACCTGCTGTTTGGTACGTAGACCTCAGAGTTAGTTTGGGTTATTAGTGTGTACATAATGGTCAATCAGTGGGAAGTGTTGGGAGCGATAAAAAGCCAAGAGCTGCCCGAGAAATGAAGTTCAAGTAATTTACTGTATCTGAAGGGCATTGGTTTGTAGAATGAATGCAAAAAAGAAAGTAGAGATTAAAAAAAGAAAATGGCAATAATTCTTTCTGGTTGTTTCCTTTGGTGGAAAATTTGTAGGATTTGAATTAGTGAACTCTCACAAATATTAAATATCAAATTTGTATTCTTTTATTTTTTTTTTTGTGATCTCAAGATTAACCCGATTCCTTACGGGACTGACTCTGACTCTGCTGCATCGTTTCTCATTAAAACTTTTTCTCCTTTTTCCAAATAAAGGGAGACACTGAAAGTTTAGCTGATTTATTTTAATATCAGCCTCAAACTTTATCATGTAAAAGTGTTGGAGAGCACATTAAAATGTCTCTGGTAGCCTCTCTGCGGTCGCATAATGCCGTATGAAAGATGGGCGGATAGCAGAGAGGAGTGGAGGCCACCTTCTCATCACCTGGTCACCCAGACTGGCAGACAGGACCGCTAGCCGTCTGTCCACTCGTCCACATTGGGTAATAGAGATCAGTAATTGGGTGCTATAAATCCCGGCTGAGGACAGGGTGGGGTCAGAACAGGCTGATTACTTAGGCATTACAGTCAATCTAAGCAAGTCCTTGAATTGAAAGATTTGGTGAGGTGGATTCTCATTATCGGGGCTCCGGTGTGCATGTATGCATTTGTGTGGAAGAGTAAAAGGGGCCAAGGTCTCCTTCCCATCTCCTGTTGCAGGGTGACATTATGCAATGCTCCGATGCCCCTCACCCGTGCAGACTCGTAAACATCACAACAAATTTATTTTCCTCAAACTGCCACAGACACGCACATGCACACGCACACACACACACACACACACACACACACACACACACACACACACACGCACAGTTTTATAAGAATGTTTTTGGGAATCGTCCGCCTGGAGTTTTAAGACCTCTCTGACTGAGCGGCTCCTCAGTGCGTTAAGGACCTCTGCCTGGGTGACACGCTCACGGCAGGTTCAATGTGAGACGGCACGGGGAAAGGTCTTCAGTTTCAATCTCTCTCTCTCTCTCTCTCTCTCTCTCTCTCTCTCTCTCTCTCTCTCTCTCTCTCTCTCTCTCTCTCTCTCTCTCTCTCCCTCTCCCTCTCCCTCTCCCTCTCCCTCTCCCTCTCCCTCTCTCTCTCTCTCTCTCTCTCCCTCTCTCTCTCTCCATCATTCCTCAGCTTCAGTTACCCAGAGTGGTGTTTATCTTTGAGTGTAGCCAGAAAACAAGCTCTCAAGGTGATTAGCCCCGTCATTTAACATGAAGCAGATTGATGGCTATATGGTGAAATGCACCTTTCTGTTATTTTTCATCTCAGGGCCTATGAGCTTAATCCATTTTAAGCTTCTCAGTAAGAAAAAGAGTGTATGGAAGGTGAATTAGAGTGTAAAGCCGACAGTCTTTCTCAGCATTCTCTCCAGCTGAGGGTGTGACTTACTGGATTATGGGAACAGTAGTTTCTGCTCCAACCCCTTAAATTTTCTGATGCGGCTTTTATATTCCTGCCTATTTGGATACAATTTTTTTTTTCTTTTTTGTATCGCGAGCACATCGACACATTCTGACTGTGAAGTTCTTCATCACAAGTTATCCTCGCTCCTTTGTAGCATCAACCCCCCCTCCTCCCCTCCTCCCTCCTCCTTCCCCAACACCCAACACCCCCCCCCAAAAAAAAAAAAAAAAAAAAAAGTCTTTGATTTACAGTCTTCAAAGTCATTCATCTGAAAAATAAAATCAGCAGAAGCCCCGAAATGTAAAATCATGTTTTGAATAGTAATATGGGTTGGAAAGCCAAAAAAAAAAAAAAAAATGGGCTAAATGATCAAATGTGATGAATTATCTCAGCATACGTTTCAGAGATGGAAGGGGGGGGGGGGGGGGGAGAAAAGAAAAAAAAAAAAAAAAAGCAAGGGAGGAAAAAGATATATGACAAATTTATGCTGTGGCATCAGTGCAAACCCCTGCAGTGTGAAGTGTTCCCACTCAGAGAAGCACTCATGCTAGCATCATCCCTGACTCCTATAACAGCATGCTACTTCACTTAGCAGCCTCCATTTGGGATGCAGCACAAACACTGTTTTAGCGCTTTTATCTTAATGCACTGCAACACTCTGTAGCACTAAAGGCATGATTATTGTACAGCGAGAGAGGAGCGGCGTGCATTTAAGCAAGACTTATTTAGACAGGAACTTAGCACCAATCTAACCACTCAAGGGCAGATGGCTTTGTGATTCTCATTGCTCATTCGGTTCATTTTGTTAAATGGACTCTTTGCATATATTTTAATATAACACTAATTCCTTGCATCGTTATCCCAGTTTAAACCATAATGTCCTACTGAGTGTGTTTACTGTTTTGGAGTGCAATTTTTACGCCAGATCTCCAGATTGTTGTCACTTTAACCATCTGCTGGCTGGTTTT
>JAJDFG010000465.1:167500-171121 GCA_021039105.1 Scomber colias | reverse complement strand
CATTAAGAGATCTACTTCATAAAGCTCTTATAATGGAAGTTGATCTGAAGCTAATATGAAGCTTCAGCTTTTCAAGTCTGTTTGACTGTTCTTTCTTTCCTTCCCTCCTTCCTTACTTCCTTCTGTCCTTCTTTCCTTCCCTCCTTCCTTTCTTTCCTTCCTCAATTCCTTCTGTCCTTCTTTCCTTCCTCCCTTCCTTCTGTCCTTCTTTCCTTCCTTACTTCCTTCTGTCCTTCTTTCCTTCCCTCCTTCCTTCCTTCTGTCCTTCTTTCCTCCCTCCCTCCTTCTCTCTCTCTTTCTTTCCTTCCTCCCTTCCCTCCTTCTCTCTTCCTTTCCTTCCTCCCTTCCTTTCCTCCCCCCTACCTTCGTTCCCTCCTTCTCTCTCTCTCTCTCTCTTTCCTTCCTCCCTTCCTTCCTTCTGTCCTTCTTTCCTTCCCTCCTTCCTTCCTTCTGTCCTTCCTCCCTCCTTCTCGCTTTCTTTCCTCCCCCTACCTTCCTTCCTTCCTTCCTTCCTTCCTTCCTTCCCTTCCTCCTTCCTTCTTTCCTCCCTCCCTCCTACCTTCCTTCTGTCCTTCCTCCCTCCTTCTCGCTTTCTTTCCTCCCCCTACCTTCCTTCCTTCTTTCCTTCCCTTCCTCCTTCCTTCTTTCCTCCCTCCCTCCTACCTTCCTTCCACTCTTCCTTCCTCCCTTCCTTCCTCCTTTCCTTCCTTCTTCCCCCTTCCATCCTTCCATCCTTCCTTCCTTCTACCTTCCTTCCACCCTTCCTTCCTTACCTCCTTCTTCCCCCTTGATATGACTAACTCACACTGTTACCATAGTAACTATAATAACTATAGTAATTCACACTGCTGAAGCTCAATAGAAGCTGATCAGAGATTTTATAATGATTTAATCCTCCATCACTTTACATTGAGAGATCATTTGAATGGGATATTTTAATAGTCAGTATGAAGAACAGGAGGAATGATTACAGAGAGGAAAACCTTCATATGGAAACCTGACTACTGTTGAAACATTGTGAACTCATCCTTTAATAAACTGCCTGAATATTCAACACTGCTGCTTTGCTAAAAAACGTTATATTGTTTTTTTATCATTCCTGTTTGCTTAACTTATTAATGACCATACTGTTGAAGACGTACTGTATTAATCTCAGTGCTACATTTACATCAGTGTTATTATTTATATTACAGTAATAAAGTAAAGTATCACCTTCAGGATTGAACCAATATTACAACAGAAACAAATGAAACCATCAGGAGAGTAAGAACCCATAAAAGCTCATCAATGTGCTGTTGTTATATCAGATACAGGTTGGTGCAATTTCATCCAAATAGCTCCATTAAAACTCTGCTTAATTAGAAATTAGCAGCTCCAGTTTGCAGCTATCACTGGATTACTGTGATACTAAATAAAACCTAAGCCTTATATATTGTTCAGGGCCCAATTTGACCCATTTTTTATATGCGAGAGGTGTAAACATCACCATAAAACATTTATCTTTAGCAGGATTCTCCTAAGTTTACAAAAACTGAAACATAATGCATCGTTTTTTAAAATTCCTTCTTTCTTGCCTCCCTCCCTTCAATTCTTTCTTCTTTCCTTACTTCCTTATTTCTTTTCTTTCCTTCTTTTATTTTTTTTATTTTTTCCTTCTTTCCTTCCTTTTTTCCTTCCTCCCTCCCTTCACTTCTTCCTTCTTTCCTTCCTTCTTTCCTTCCTCCCTCCTTTCAATTCTTCCTTCTTTCCTTACTCCCTTCTTTCTTTCCTTCCTCCTTTCCTTACTTCCTTCTTTCCTTACTTCCTTACTTCTTTCCTTCCTCCTTCCTTTCCTTTCCTTCCTTCTTTCCTTCCTCCTTCCTTTCCTTTCCTTCCTTCTTTCCTTACTTCCTTCCTTCTTTCCTTCCTCCTTCCTTTCCTTTCCTTCCTTCTTTCCTTCCTCCCTCCCTCCCTTCATTTCTTCCTTACTTCTTTCCTCCCTTCTTTCTTTCCTTCTCTCCTTTCCTTCGTTCTTTCTTTCCTTTCCTTCCTTTCTCCCTTCAATTCTTCCTTCTTTCCTTACTTCCTTACTTCTTTCCTCCCTTCCTTCTTTCCTTCTCTCCTTTCCTTCCTTCTTTTGTTTAGTTTTTAACAAATCTTAGGTCCAAAGTCTAAAACCAGCATTTTTATATATGCAAATGTACAAAATTGACCTGTGTTTATTAAAAAAATTCAAACCTGCTGTTTTATTCTTCATATTCTACAAAATGGATCATAAAATAATGATTTTTCCATAATTAATTAATCAAACAGAAGGATTAATCAAACATTTATTAATGACTAATTATGAGTCAGAATTAAATCACCACGCCTCCCCTACAGACACAAATACAGTCAACAAGGAGCTTTAGTCTCATTATAAGTATCAGGATTAGTTTTAGTATAAATGGTGACAGTGTTAGTAGCAGTAAAGTCTTTTTCTTACCCTCTGACCCCCGCTTGAACTCCTGATGTGGGTCTCTCCCTCCTCAGACTCATCCTGACCGTCGCTCTGTCCTGCACACTGAGGAGAAAACACAGCGGCAGACTTTAACACAAGGACACACACACACACACACACACACACACACACACACACACACACACACACACACACACTCCACCCAGCAACACACACACATGCTAACAAAGCTCAGTTTACACTTTCATTCAACCAGGATCTGTGGTGGAGCAGCAGGTTTTACAGCACCACCCTGCTGCACCTTCATATACTAACAAACCTACTGATACACTCAGTGAGCTCTTTATTAGGAACGACTTTTTGCAATTTAATACACATCAGCTCTGCTTTAAATTCTACTTATACATTTTAGATTTGTGTTGGCATTGTTAGAAAGGTTATAATTCTACTTTATGTTTATTATTTAGCTCACAGTAGATGTTAATGTAGGCTACTGGAGTTTGTTATATTAAAAAAGTGTTCCTAATATATTGTTTTGTTGTAATACTCATTACGGCCACAAGATGGCACACTTGTACCACAAACCCCCCTTTGTTGCAAATAGGACTCAAAGCATTCATATTTTCTTCCTTTCTGTTTTCTATTTTCACATATTAAAAGAAAAAACTTAGAAAATGATCCTGAAACCCTTTTATTCATCTTTTTAGGGTGTTTGTAGTGTTCAGACAGATTATGAAGTGAATTTTATATTACATATAAAGTCAATATTACAGTGAAAGGATATAAAACAAACTCATCCCCTGCTAACCGGCAACTACAACTATAATTCAGATTAAAACAAATATATAAACCATTATTTAGTCAAAGTCTCTTTTAAATGTTAAAGTTTTGCTTTGTTTTAGGACAAAAAACTGAACTATTAAATCATTAAAGAGCCAAAGAGCCTGATTTAAGTTGGCCTATGAAAAGGCGGCACATAGAATAAATGCCACCAAAAAGTTGATTATTTAATACAATTTAGATGTTCAGGTGATGCAAACTGACACAAAAATGTTCAAAATGTTCTCAACTTCAGTAAAAAAAACCATTGCATGTGTCTCCTGGAGCTCGAACAGAGAAGAAAAAGTGTAATTTACTGATTTACTGATTTTCAAGTTATAATATTAACCCTCCTGTTGTCC
>JAJDFG010000465.1:130000-162500 GCA_021039105.1 Scomber colias | reverse complement strand
ACATAGCAATAATGATTGAAATGTTATTTTATTGAAAATGGGAGTGCCCGCCGAGTTCGCTGAAACCCCGCCCCCTACCAAGTGTCACCTGTCAATCAAAGTCACCACCTCTACCAGAAACATGGACGCTACGTCTGAGAGCTTTCTGCTGCTAACTCAGCTGCTAGCTCGGCTACTAGCTCAGCGGCTAACTCAGCTAACTGGCTAACTGTGGACTGTAGTAGTAGTAGTGTGCGCTGAATGTATTTCTACCTCTACAGCAGCAGGGGCGGGTTTATGCTAATCACTAAATCCTGAACACAGAAATCTTGAAACACAGTTTGTGAAGCCTAGCTCCACAATTCAAATCTAAATGGTTGAAATGCTTTTTACACCTTTTTTAGAAATACATTTATGACCTATTGAATGTGTTTAGAAGAAAATGTCTGAATTCACTTTACACCGTCTTTAAAGACAAACTGGACACTGTTCTCGCTGCCACCTACTGGTGCGGATGCTGTTGTGGATGGGCAGACTGTAGGTTGGCGTGGCTCCAGGGTCCGTGGCTCCACTGACGGCTCGGAGGGTGAAGTTGTAGGCGCGTCCGGGGTACATCCCCTTCAGGATGCGGCTGCCGGAGGTGCGGCTGTGGTACGGGTTGATGACGGACAGCTGGTCCTTAGGAGTCCACTGCAGGTCGAAGTCGTCGTAGTCGGAGCCAACGGGGCCGCTCCAGGTGATCTCCAGCGAGGTGTTGGTTACGCCTCCGTACAGGAAGGAGGTCGGCGGTCTGGGAGCTGAGGAGAGAGGGGAAAAAAAGAGAGAGAGAGAGAGAGAGAGGGGGGGGGGGGACATTTTAGCTGCTTGTTTGGTAGAGATGGAAGAAAGTTTTATGTTTTTTATGTTTTCTTCACAGATTTTTCTATTACACTAATGTTAATTAATGAGTCAGTGTGCCTCTCTCTCCTTCTTCTCTCTCTCACTCTCTGTCTCTCTCTCTCACTCTCTCTCTTTCACTCTCTCTCCCTCACTCTCTCTCTTTTACTCTCTCTCCCTCTCTCACTCTCTCCTTCTTCTCCTTCTCTCTCTCTCACTCTCTCTCTCTTTCAGTCTCTCTCCCTCACTCTCTCTCTTTTACTCTCTCTCTCTCTCTCTCTCCCTCTCTCTCTCTCTCCTTCTTCTCCTTCTTTCTCTCTCGCTTTCTCTCCCTCAATCCCGATTAATCTATCAAATATGTTCCTGATTAATTGCTTGGTCTATAAAATGTCAGAAATTTGTGAAAAAGTTCCCAAAGTCCAAAGTTAGGTCTTTAAATGTCTTATTTTGTCGAGCCAATGATCCCAAACCCCAAAATATTCAATTTACTGTGATGGAAGATTAAGAAAACCTGCTTGAATTTATTGATTTTTGCCATTTTTGCCTGAAAAATTAACATTTATTCATCTATCTGATTTAATTTTCTCCTAATCCTACTGGATTAATTACCACTAATTAACAGAAACGGCTCTTCTGATTGGTTTCTAACTAACGAGCTGCTCATCATGTGTGTATCTTTTATTTCGGGGCCCTTTGTGATGACACTGATCCGTCCTGTAGCGGCGTCTCACCCGTCCTTCCCCGCGTGCTCGCTCTGTTGGCGAGCTCTCCGCTGAGAGTCAGCACCACGGCTCGGTACAGGCGCCCAGGTACGAGGTCGCTGAAGACGAACTCGGTGACCTCTGACCCCAGCTGCTCCTCGGCCTGCTGCGAGCCGTTGGGGTTGTAGAGAGACAGCAGGTAGCCGCTCAGATCGCCATCGGCTCGATCCCAGTTCACCCACAGAGCGTCAGACTGGTTTCCACTCTGAGCCTTCAGAGATAAAACTGCTGCCGGGACTGAAGAGGAAAACAATCACATGGTTTTATTAGAGATCGTTTCTGTGGAAATACGACTATAAATACATCAACATGACAACACAATGTAATAACACATTTCTTTAGTCTTTTTTATTATATTATATTATATTATGTTATTTCTTTTGTACAGTATTAAAAACAAAGTTTGACATTTGATGTACCAGAACTAACTTGCAGTCCATAATAATAATAATAAGAAGAAGAAGTAAAAGGAGGAGAAGGAGAACAAAGAGAAGAAGAAGAAGAAGAAGAAGAAGAAGAAGAAGAAGAAGAAGAAGAAGAAGAAGAAGAAGAAGCAGGAGGAGAAGGAGAAGTTAAAGGAGGAGAAGAAGAAGGAGGAGAAGAAGAAGGAGGAGAAGAAGGAGGAGGAGAAGAAGAAGTAAAAGGAGGAGAAGAAGAAGAAAGAGAAGAAGAAGAAGAAGAAGAAGAAGAAGAAGAAGAAGAAAAAGAAGAAGAAGAAGAAGGAGGAGGAGAAGGAGAAGTTAAAGGAGGAGGAAAAGAATGAGGAGGAGGAGGAGAAGAAGAAGGAGGAGGAGAAGAAGAAGTAAAAGGAGGAGAAGAAGAAGGAGGAGAAGAAGAAGAAGAAGAAGTAAAAGGAGGAGAAGAAGAAGGAGGAGGAGAAGGAGAAGTTAAAGGAGGAGGAAAAGAATGAGGAGGAGGAGGAGGAGAAGAAGAAGGAGGAGGAGGAGAAGAAGAAGAAGAAGAAGAAGAAGAAGAAGAAGAAGAAGAAGAAGAAGAAGTAGAAGGAGAAGAAGAAGAAGTAAAAGGAGGAGAAGAAGAAGGAGGAGGAGAAGGAGAAGTTAAAGGAGGAGGAAAAGAATGAGGAGGAGGAGGAGAAGAAGAAGAAGAAGAAGAAGAAGAAGAAGAAGAAGAAGAAGAAGTAAAAGGAGGAGAAGAAGAAGGAGGAGGAGAAGAAGAAGTAAAAGGAGGAGAAGAAGAAAGAGCAGAAGAAGAAGAAAGAGAAGAAGAAGAAGAAGAAGAAGAAGAAGAAGAAGAAGAAGAAGTAAAAGGAGGAGAAGAAGAAAGAGCAGAAGAAGAAAAATCTCTAATACATTTATCTGACATAAATTTACAGATTAATTAAAAATTAAATGACTTGTACTTAATTATTGGCATATGAGCAAATTAAGTGGCATCCTCCTTTAACACCTCCAGACTTTTCCCCTGTTCCTCACCTGTCCGAGCCCAGATGGAGGAGTCGTTGGTCTTCTCCCCGCTGCGGGTCAGTAGCACCACCTTGTACGGAGCTCCGGGTCGGAGGCCCTGGAAGGACCACTGCTGGCTGCTGGACGGGGCGTGGCGTCGGTTCTGCAGCGTGTCGTCGCTGTTGTACAGGACGATCTCGTAGGACTCGAACTCGCCCTCCGGTGGAGACCAGTGGAAGGACAGGCTGCTGGTGGTGTTGCTTTGAATGGACAGATCAGTGACGGCTGCAGGATCTGATGGAGACAGGAAGGAGAAGAAAGAGGAGGAGTAAACATCTCTTTAGTTTTTATTAATTCAGAGTTTCTCCTGTTAAAAGTAGGGGCAATTAAATATTAAAGGGCAGGTTCACAACTTTTCAAGTCTGTCTTAAAACACGCAGAAGCCCAAATTAAGATTGAAACCTGTTTTTCTTCATGGAGGACTAAATCCACAGTCCTGAACTGAACATTAAAGCAGTTTTTCTTGCTGTAATCATTCCTCCTGTTCATACTGACCATTAGAAGATCTCTTCATAATGCACTTATAATGGAAGTGATGGAGGACTAAATCCACAACCCTCCTTTTGTGCTAAAAAAAAGTATTCAAAAGTTGATATGAAGCTTCAGTTTTGTCCAAATGAGTCAAATCTTCATCTTCTATGTTTCAACGTTACAGTGTTTTTAGTATCAAAGTCTTTTTGTTCCTATACTTCCACCACAGCTCAACAGGAAACACTAAGAGGGAAGGAAGGGAGGAAGGAAGGAGGAAGGAAGGAAGGAAGGAAGGAAAGGAAACACTAAGAGGGAATCTGATGCTAAAAAGACTGTAAATGTGTCAGATATCACTTGATATGACTAACTCACACTGTTACCATAGTAACTATAGTAACTCACACTGTTACTATAGTAACTATAATAACTATAGTAACTCACACGGTTACCATAGTAACTATAATAACTATAGTAACTCACGCTGCTGAAGCTCAATAGAAGCTGATCAGAGACTTTATAATGATTTAGTCCTCCATCACTTTACATTGAAAGAACATTTTGAAGGTTTTAATAGTCAGTATGAAGAAGAGGAGGAATGATTACAGAGAGGAAAACCTCTTTCTGTACTGTGTTATATTTTACTTCTATGTTTAATAAGGTCTGAAGGCGACTACAATGTCATGATTATGGATCCATTAAGAAGAATAATATGATTTACTTTATTAATTCTTCTAGTTCTAAGCTTAATTCACCTTTTCATGAATAAAAATTAACCCATATTTTCTCAACCTCACTCAGTTTCAGATTTGACTGATCTTCACACATTGTCCGTCTGAGTGAGAAACAGGAAGTCTTACATGTACGAGCCACAACGCTGACCCCCAGACTATGGACTCCTCCGCTGGTGGTCTGGACCAGGATGCGGTACTTCTTTCCAGGGGTGAGACCGTTGAATATGTGCTTGGTGCTCCCGGAGGGTTGGGAGGAGTTTGTCACCAGACTGCCTCTGTCGTCCAGAACCTGCAGTTCGTATCCGTCGGACACGCCCAGAGCTTCCTGCCAGCTCACCTGCAGGCTGCTGGTGGAGTGCAGGTTCTCCACCTGCAGCGCCGTCACTGCTGAGGGGACTGAGCAGGAAACACACGAAGAAAAACAGTCAGGAGGAGGAAGAAGCTCGGATGCACAAACCTTGTTTTTGGACTTTTCTCTAATTATTGATTTTTGATTGATACAGGAGATTAAACTACACACTGAGTTTATTCATAGCTCACAAGACTAAATGGTGGAAACAGCTGATTTCATCTTTAATACAGAGTTTGATTTGATAAACTTGTGTGTTTTAAAATGTAAAATATGAATAGATATATATTAGATAGCTTAGATAGATAAATGAGTATAACCTGAAAAGTGCCTTGAGATAACTTGTGGTTGTGATTTGGTGCAATATAAATAAAACTGAGTTGAACTGAATTAAATGTTTCAGTCTATACAATAATGCAAACTATTCCAGTTTCTCAGAGCATCAAGTGATGTCTTCAAATATGGTTTTGTCTGACCAACAGTCCAAATCTCACAAATATTCAGTTTATAATGATAAAAGAAAATTAGAAGGACGAAAAGCATCACATTGGAGAAACTGGAAATGCTGAAAATTAAACATTAACCCTTAAACAGACAACGTGCACCAAGAGATACAGACTCTTTAACCTTCCTGTTGTCCTCCCGGGTCCTTCCTCTGTCCTTCCTCTGTCTGTCCTTCCTTCCTTCCTTCCTTCCTTCCTTCCTCAGATCTAAGTTCAGCTGTTAGGGTAAATGTTCCCTCCTTCTGTCCTTTCTTCCTTCCTTCACCTGTCCTTCCTTTCTTCCTTCCTTCATCTGTTCTTCCTTCCTTCCTTCCTTCCTTCCTTCCTTCCTTCCTTCCTTCTTTCCTTCCTCCCTCCCTCCCTCTCTCCCTCCCTTACTCCTTTCCATCCTTCTTCCTCCCTCCTTCCATTCCTTCCTTCTTCCTCCCTCCTTCCTTTCCTTCCTTCTTCCTCCCTTCCTTCCCTTCTTCCCTCCTTTCCTTCCTTCTTCCCTCCTTTCCTACCTTCCTTCCTCCCTCCTTCCTTTCCTTCCTTCTTCCTCCCTTCCTTCCCTTCTTCCCTCCTTTCCTTCCTTCTTCCCTCCTTTCCTTCCTACCTTCCTTCCTCCCTCCCTCCTTTCCTTCCTTCTTCCTCCCTTCCTTCCCTTCCTCCCTCCTTTCCTTCCTTCCTCCTTTCCTTCCTTCCTCCTTTCCTTCCTTCCTTCCTTCTTTCCTTTCTTCCTTCAGGTGCAAATGACATAACTAGTAAGGCCTGTTTAAGGGTTAAACAATTAATTATCGGAACTGCTGCAGATAAATGTTCTCCTGACTAATCATTGCAGCTCTAATGCGATGGATTTTACTCTGTAATGAAGTAAAACAAATAAAAGTAGTCCAATACTTGAGTAAATGTACTTTTTTAAACCTTTAGTAACTTTCTACCTGTGAAAGAGTAACTATCACAGCTGAATGTTGAAGTGTAATTCCTTTTACGGCCACTAGATGTCACTAAATCACAGTTTCTTTGTATTTGACTGTTACAGTATTTCTTCTTCACTTTCAAGTTTCTTTTGGCAGACAAAAAAAAAAAGTCCTGAGATCTTTATCTTTAACAACTCAATTATTAATGAGTCCATTTAGAAGGTTTCAGTTAACTGAGGGACAAAAAACCCTGCAAAGAGAAACACTGAACACTGCAGCTGAAATTAGTCAATAATTGATTCAAAGATTAAATCAACAGAAAATGAAACAGAAACTGTTTTGATAATGGATTAAGCCCTAGATATTTCTTTTTTCAATTTAAACTGGAAATGTAATTTAAAGAGTCAGTTTGGGCATTTTTTCTCTCTTATAGACAAAGTAACAAGTACATTTACTCAAATACTGTGCCTAAGTACAATTTTAAAGTACTCAGTTATTTGAGTATTTCCATTCTCTGCTACTTTCTATTTCTACTCGACTACATTTCAGAGGCACTTTATACTAGTAGCGTCCACTCCAGGGTTATTATAGTTAACTAAAACTAAGACTAAAACTAAAACTAGCAATGAAAAAAAATAAATTCGGCTTCGTTTTCTCCCTCGATTACTTCCTGTCCTGCAGCAGCCGCGGTTAAAGAATGAAATTTAAAAAAGACTTGATGATAAACCATATTTGGTGTCACACATTCTTTCATCCTTTTCAGCTTCTACAAGTCAAGGCTTTCTCTTAATACCTGAAAAACTAAAACTAAAACTACTAAATCACTTGTTGAACTAACTAAAACTAAACTGAAATAAAAAAGCAAACTGAAAAACTGTATAAAAAAAAAAAACTAAAGAAAATTTCAAAACTATAATAACCTTGACTTGTACTCAGGTATTTGAGTATTTGAGCTCTTTATACTCCACTAGCCGTGTCCGCTCCTTTATCTAACCCCTCAGTAAAAGTAAAAACATTCTTTAATATATAAATATGTAGCATGCTTGATGTTTCTCTGACCTGTTCGTGCGCTGGCCGTGCTGTTGTTAACCAGCTCTCCGCTGACCGACTGCACCGTCACGCTGTACAGCTGGCCGGGCTGCAGGGAGCCGAAGCTCACCTGGTTGACGTGTTTGAGGACGGCTCGGACATCCAGCTGCCGGTTCTCTCTGAACAGGAACACCGAAGTATTCGTCCACGTCGCCCTGACCCGAGTCCAGCTCACCTTCAGACTGCCGCTGTCACCGCTGTTACTCACGTCGATGTTCTTCACTTTACTGGGAACTGAGGAGGGAAAAGACACACAGCATTATCACAATGTGAAGAAGGAGGGTCCACTGGTTCCTCTTAAATATCTTCTCCTTGATCCTCAACACTTCAAATGTTTTCCTCATAGTTTTCCCAACAAAAAGGTAGCCTACATTTCAATTACTCTCCTGCAATGTATATAACTGGGACAAAATGTTCCAACAGTTAAAGGATGAGTTCACAACTTTTCAAGTCTCAATCTTCAGGAGCCCAAATGAAGATTGAAACCTATTAGTGAGAGAGAGAGAGAGAGAGAGAGAGAGAGAGAGAGAGAGAGAGAGAGAGAGAGAGGGGAGAGAGGGAGAGAGAGAGAGAGAGAGAGAGAGAGAGAGAGAAAGTGAGAGAAAGAGACAGAAAGAGAGAGAGAGAGAGACAGAAAGTGAGAGAGAGAGAGAGAGCGGAGAGAGAGAGAGAGAGAGAGAGACAGAGAGAGACAGAGAGAGAGAGACAGAGAGAGAGACAGAGAGAGACAGAGAGAGAGAGACAGAGAGAGCGACAGAGAGAGAGAGAGAGAGAGAGAGAGAGAGACAGAGAGAGAGACAGAGAGATAAAGAGAGAGAGAGAGACAGAGAGATAGAGATAAAGAGAGAGAGAGAGACAGAAAGTGAAAGAGAGAGAGAGACAGAGAGAGAGAAAGAGAGAGACAGAAAGAGAGAGAGAGAGAGAGAGAGAGAGAGAGACAGACAGAAAGAGGAAAGGAAGAGAGAGAGAGACAGAAAGTGAAAGAGGGAGAGAGAGAGAGATCTTAAAGGATGGGTTCCTAATTTCTAAAAGTCTTTCAATCTTTGAACAGCGGTCAGGAGGAGGACATTAAAGCTGTTTTTCTTGCTGTAATGATTCCTCCTGTTCATACTGACCATTAGAAGATCCCTTCATAATGTTTATAATGGAAGTGATGGAGGACTAAACCCACAGTCCTCCTTTTGTGTAAAAAAAAGTATTTAAAAGTTGAACTGAAGCTAATATGAAGCTTCAGTTTTGTCCAAATGAGTCAAATCTTCATCTTCTATGTTTCAGCGTTACAGTGTTTTTAGTATCAAAGTCTTTTTGTTCCTATACTTCCACCACAGCTCACCAGGAAACACTAAGAGGGAATCTGATGCTAAAAAGACTGTAAATGTGTCAGATATCACTTGATATGACTAACTCACACTGTTACCATAGTAACTATAATAACTATAGTAACTCACACTGTTACCATAGTAACTATAATAACTATAGTAACTCACACTGATGAAGCTCAATAGAAGCTGATCATCTACTTTTAAATAAATCATTTCAAATTATCCTCCATCACTTTACATTGAAAGCACATTTGAAGGAGATCTTTATGAGTCAGTATGAACAGGAGGAATGGTTACAGAGAGGAAAACAATCTCTTTCACTCTTCATATGGACACCTGACTGCTGCTTTAAGATGCACAAAAAATAGTGAACACCTCCTTTAATAAAGAATCTGTTTTTGCATGTGCCTCATCATTTATGAGAAAAATGAGAAGAACAATTATTTTAAGACACTGAGATATGTGGAGCCCCCAAAATCCTGAAAGATGATGTTTTTAATCTCCTGTGAAGATGATAAAAACATGATCTTTTGAGACTGTGGGAGCTCCGTAGAAACATCTGGTCCCACTTTCAGTATCTGACGTGTCTAACCTGTGCGTCCCTCTATAAACTGGGCCTTCTGGTGGGGGCCACTAAAAGTCGACACCAGGATCTTGTAGAGGCGTCCGGGCGTGAGCGACGACAGGACACACTCTCCCTCGCTGCTGCCCAGCGTCATCGGGGGAAACACCTTCATGTCGTTGAACAGCAGCTGCACCTCATAGTGATCCACGTCACCCGGAGCCGCCAACCACGTCACCCGCCAGGTCCTCGGTGCCCTGACTGGCAAGAGACAAGGACTGCACCACGGCCGGGACTGCAGGACGGACAACAGACGGTCTGAGTTAGTCAGGAAATCTCTAAAAGTGACTGGTAATCATCTGAGACTTGATTCTAGTTGATAAACTGATAAATCATGAAATGTAATCACAACATAATAAGAGTGACGGTAATGGGAGGCCAAGTTTGTGCTCTTTGGCTGCGTTCACACTGCAAGCCAAAATCCGATTTTTAGCCGATCTAGATTGGAACCAGATGCTCTTATGAAGTCTAAACAGTCATAAATCACATGAGATCCGATTTTTGCAAACCAGATTGAAACCACCTTCGGGAGGAAGTTTCAGATCTCATTTGGACAGATGTGTCTGAGTCTGAACAGCTCCAAACACTCATATCGGATTTGACTGTCCATGATGTCTCTCTACGTCTCTACACTACTCTACGGTTGTGTCCGAAATCACTCACTCATTCACTACTCCCTACTCACTATATAGTGAATTCAATATAGTGGACTATATAGTGGACTCAACGGCGGAACGTCTCGGACACGCTCGGACACTACTCCGCTCGTTGCTCGGCGCCGTTAATTACGTCACAGCTGTCGCACAAATAAAACGTGATGTAAACACAACATCAAGTGGAGTTATGTGTCTGTCCCTTAACTAATAAATCTGCCTTGTATTTGATATGTGTTGTCACCAAAGCTTACATCTTTACATTACGAGCACCTTGATCTGTCTTGTTTATGTATCCTATGTAAATAAACGGGTCTCCGCCATTCTCTCTTGAATGCGTCTAGCAATGCATGATGGGATATCTTGCTCCGGTTAGTGACCATCGGATGCTCACTACATTCCGCGGTGGATTGTGGGATAGATTCAGTGCACTATATAGTGAACATTAATAATCACTAAACATTCGGACACCACTACAAAATGGCGTGGTCACTATATAGTGCACTATATAGTGGTTAGGGGGTGATTTCGGACACAGCCTACGTCTTTATCATCATTATTATAATTGTTGAGCCTCAGGAGTGAAACAGTAAAGTTCTCATGCATCAGCCAAAGGTCAGAGGTCACTCACAGGTTTGCCCGTGCGTGGAGGCGCTGGTCTCGTACTTCCCGCTCCAGGTGCTCACCAGGACCGTGTAGAGTCTGCCGGGAACCAAGCCGGTGAACACACACTCGTTCTGCGTCTTCATAACCGTCTTGTTCTGCAGGAAGGTGTTGTTGTGTTTGATGAACACCTGGTACACGTCGAAGTCTCCGGCCGCGTGGTGCCAGTACACCTTCAGGGAGTCGTCCCGGGCTGCGTGGGTCGCTGTGGGGTTCTGCACCTTTGACGGCTCTGAGGAAGGACGGGGGTCCGGATGAGGTTAGGGAATACTTCTGTTAAATTGTGATTCTTTCCATCTCAGCTCATGGAGGGATTTATTTTACTGACTGTATTTATCTTCCTTTTAATTCTATATTTTATCTCTATTTCATGCTTTTGACTATTGTTGATTTTACTGTTTCATGTTTTGATGTTTTATAATCTTAACCCTTAAACAGGCCTTACTAGTTATGTCATTTGCACCTCAAGTAAGGAAGGAAGGAAGGAAGGAAAGAAGGAAGGAAAGAAGGAAGGAAGGAAGGAAGGAAGGAAGGAAGGAAGGAAGCAAGGGAGGAAGAAGGAAGGAAAGGAAGAAGGGAGGAAGGAAGGAAGGAAAAGAGGGAAGAAGGAAGGAAAGGAGGGAGGAAGGGAAGGAAGGGAGGAAGTAGGAAGGAAAGGAAGGAGGGAGGAAGAAGGAAGGAAAAGAGGGAGGGAGGGAGGGAGGGAGGAAGGAAGGAAGGAAGGAAGGAAGAAAGAAAGGAAGGACAGATGAAGGAAGGAAGAAAGGAAGGACAGATGAAGGAAGGAAGAAAGGACAGAAGGAGGGAACATTTACCCTAACAACTGAACTTAGATCTGAGGAAGGAAGGAAGGAAGGAAGGAAGGAAGGAAGGAAGGACAGATGAAGGGAGGAAGGAAGGAAGGAAGGAAGGACAGATGAAGGAAGGAAGGAAGGAAGGACAGAGGAAGGACCTGGGAGGACAACACGAAGGTTAAAGAGTCTGTATCTCCTGGTGCACGTTGTCTGTTTAAGGCTTAATTGCCTGTTGTACTTTTATCAGAACTATCAATTTTGCTCTTTTTATATTTTACTTGATTTTATGGAAAGCACTTAGTAACATTATTTTGATTATTTTTACACACTTACACAGAACTTTGTTATTATTATCATTTTTATTGGTAGTAGTAGTATTAGTAGTATTAGTAGTATTATTGTTATTATTATTATTAGTAGTAGTAGTATTCTGTCACTGATCTGAAAAGCTAGAGCATGTTAGTGGCGTTTATGTCCATATTTGGAATAAAAACTGATGACCAGGTTTATAGAAACTGTGTGGACTCTACTCTTCATGTGATGACTGTAGGTCTTAACAGTAACTGGGTTGGCCTTCCTCTACTTCCCTCTTCCCAGATTTCCTGGATCGCCTGTCACCTCCCACATCACTAAGGGATTGCTGTCATCTGTTGGGAACCTTTATAAACTGGGTGACTCAAAGATGGCTTCCTCTCGCTTTCTCTCTCTCTCTCTCTCTCTCTCTCTCTCTCTCTCTCTCCTGCAAGGCTGGCTTTCATGCACTCCATTTTGGGTTTTTTTTGGGAGCAAGTATCTGATGAACTCACGTGTTCTCTCCTGGATGAAGGTGTGGTTCTCGTAGTCGCCGCTGCGTGAGGTGATGGAGATGTTGTAGAGACGTCCGGACACCAGAGAGTTAAAAACACACTGACTGGATTTAGAAACAGCCGGACATTCAACCGTCTTCTCTTTGTCTCTCAGTGTCACCAGGTAACTGTCGATGTCACCTGGAGCCTGACGCCACGACACGCTGAGGAAGTCCATACGACCGTTATTACTGACCGTTACCTCACCCACCGCAGCTGGGACTGAGAGAGAGAGGGGGGATAAAAAGAGAGGAAGGTCACATTACAGATTCATTATTATACAATAATGCAGAGTGACTTCTTCTTTGGTTAAATCAACCCAAAAAACAGGAACTTTTTCTTTAGATTAGATTATTAGATTATTTTCATTTTCATGGCTTCAAACTCCCAAAAAGGTGATTTTTTTTGGGAGATAGATAACCAGATAAGTTAAGATATTCTTTTATTAGTCCCACAGTGGGGAAATTGACATTATTGCAGCAGTGAAGTGGATAGTAAAAATAGAGAGAGCATCAATAAAAAGAATAAAGTACAATAAATAATAAGTAAGTACAAAAGCAATAAAAACAATAGCAGTAAAAAAAAATCTAGTAAATAGTATTGTAAAACTTCTGATCAACTCCTTCAAAATAAAACCACCACATCTTCCAAGTGTGGATGCTTAATTGGAAGAAACATAAATTGACTCTAAGCCATGTTTGTTATCTTGTTATCTTAGGCCACAATCACCATAACATCCTAAGTATTCGGACTTTGAAAAGACATTGTAAGAAGAAAAACAACATACAATGTCAGAGAATGTCTGAGTTTATTTCTCACTAATTTGAAGGAGTAGAACAGAAGTGAGTATGTGGATGTGCAGCAATTGAGTTCCTGTTTTTAAGTTAGATAGGAAGCAGACTTTAACAGGGAATATCAGGATGCAATCAGGCTTAGTGTGACTTTCAAGCGTCTAACGAGGGTCCAAAGTGACATTAACAGGTGTGTTTATATGCTTTTTAATGTGTTGCAGCTGAGCAAATAATTAGCTATCTCTCCTCTTAACACTGCTGAGATTCAGAACAAGACGTGTGTTCCTGTTTTTAAGTCAGATAAGAAGCAGACGTTAGCAAAGGGAACGTAACGCGGGTCATTGTGTAGCAGGATGCAATCAGGCTCAGTGTGACTTTCAAGAGCATCAACTAAACAAGCGTCTCACGAGGGTCCAAAGCGGCATTAACAGGTGTGTTTATATGTTGTTTAGCTAATTAGCTATCTCTCCTCTTCACACTGCTGAGATTCAGAACAAGACGTGTGTTCCTGTTTTTAAGCTAGATAGGAAGCAGACGTTAGCACAGGGAACATAACGCGGGTCGTTGTGTGGCAGGTTGCAATCAGGCTCAGTGTGACTTTCAAGCATCTAGCGAGGGTCCAAAGTGAAATAATGTGTTGCAGCTGAGCAACTAATTAATTTTAAGTTAGATAAGAAGCATACTTTAGCAAAGGGAATAGCAGGATGCAATCAGGCTCAGTGTGACTTTCAGTGTGACTAGCTATCTCTCCTCTTAACACTGCTGAGATTCAGAACAAGACGTGAGTTCATGTTTTTAAGTCAGATAAGAAGCAGACGTTAGCAAAGGGAACATAACGCGGGTCGTTGTGTGGCAGGTTGCAATCAGGCTCAGTGTGACTTTCAAGCATCTAGCGAGGGTCCAAAGTGACATAATGTGTTGCAGCTGAGAAACTAATTAATTTTAAGTTAGATAAGAAGCAGACTTTAGTACAGGGAACGTAATGCGGGTCGTTGTGTAGCAGGATGCAATCAGGCTCAGTGTGACTTTCAAGAGCATCAACTAAATAAGCGTCCAAAGTGACATTAACAGGTGTGTTTATATGCTGTTTAATGTGTTGCAGCTGAGCAAATAATTAGCTTTCTCTCCTCTTAACACTGCTGAGATTCAGAACAAGACGTGAGTTCCTGTTTTTAAGCTAGATAAGAAGCAGACGTTAGCACAGGGAACGTAATGCGGGTCATTGTGTAGCAGGATGCAATCAGGCTCAGTGTGACTTTCAAGCGTCTAGCGAGGCTCCAAAGTGACATAATGTGTTGCAGCTGAGCAACTAATTAATTTTAAGTTAGATAAGAAGCAGACTTTAGCAAAGGGAATAGCAGGATACAGGCTCAGTGTGACTTTCAAGAGCATCAACTAAACAAGCGTCTCACGAGGGTCCAAAGTGGCATTAACAGGTGTGTTTATATGCTGTTTAACTGATTAGCTATCTCTCCTCTTCATACTGCTGAGATTCAGAACAAGACGTGTGTTCATTGTTTTTAAGTCAGATAAGAAGCAGACATTAGCACAGGGAATGTAACGCGGGTCGTTGTGTAGCAGGATGCAATCAGGCTCAGTGTGACTTTCAAGAGCATCAACTAAATAAGCGTCCAAAGTGACATTAACAGGTGTGTTTATATGCTGTTTAATGTGTTGGAGCTGAGCAAATAATTAGCTATCTCTCCTTTTAACACTGCTGAGATTCAGAACAAGATGTGTGTTCCTGTTTTTAAGTTAGATAGGAAGCAGACGTTAGCAAAGGGAACGTAATGCGGGTCGTTGTGTAGCAGGATGCAATCAGGCTCAGTGTGACTTTCAAGCATCTAGCGAGGGTCCAAAGTGAAATAATGTGTTGCAGCTGAGCAACTAATTAATTTTAAGTTAGATAAGAAGTAGACTTTAGCAAAGGGAATATCAGGATGCAATCAGGCTCAGTGTGACTTTCAAGAGCATCAACTAAACAAGCGTCTCACGAGGGTCCAAAGCGGCATTAACAGGTGTTTATATGCTGTATAGCTAATTAGCTATCTCTCCTCTTCACACTGCTGAGACTCAGAACAAGACGTGTGTTCAGGTTTTTAAGTCAGATAAGAAGCCGACATTAGCACAGGGAACGTAACGCGGGTCATTGTGTAGCAGGATGCAATCAGGCTCAGTGTGACTTTCAAGCATCTAGCGAGGGTCCAAAGTGAAATAATGTGTTGCAGCTGAGCAACTAATTAATTTTAAGTTAGATAAGAAGTAGACTTTAGCAAAGGGAATATCAGGATGCAATCAGGCTCAGTGTGACTTTCAAGAGCATCAACTAAACAAGCGTCTCACGAGGGTCCAAAGCGGCATTAACAGGTGTTTATATGCTGTATAGCTAATTAGCTATCTCTCCTCTTCACACTGCTGAGACTCAGAACAAGACGTGTGTTCAGGTTTTTAAGTCAGATAAGAAGCCGACATTAGCACAGGGAACGTAACGCGGGTCGTTGTGTAGCAGGATGCAATCAGGCTCAGTGTGACTTTCAAGAGCATCAACTAAACAAGCGTCCAAAGTGACATTAACAGGTGTGTTTATATGCTGTTTAATGCGTTGCAGCTGAGCAAATAATTAGCTATCTCTCCTTTTAACACTGCTGAGATTCAGAACAAGACGTGAGTTCAGGTTTTTAAGTCAGATAAGAAGCAGACATTAGCACAGGGAACGTAATGCGGGTCGTTGTGTAGCAGGATGCGATCAGGCTCAGTGCGAACGTGTGTTTCTGCTCATAATAGAATGACATGTTATCGCTTTATGCATGAATTGATTTCCTGTGTTGAAATAAGGACTCCAGCTATGTAAGCAGATGATGTAACGGTATTTCACTGGTATATTGTTAAGCTTTTTCTTTTTTTTTTAGAGATTAGAGACATTTTTTTGGCTTGTAATCGAGCATTACATCATATTTTCTGTCACCTTTTTAAACATCCTCAGAGACTATACACACACACACACACACACACACACACACACATATATATATATTTAGATATTGTTCCAAATGGTTTCCAACAGCAGTAAAGTTTGAAGCTGGAATTCAACAATGACCCTCCTCCTCTTCCTCCTCCTCTTCCTCTCTCCTGACAGGAAGTCTTTATACACAGACCTTGACATGTTCTTTTGTCGTTGTTGTCTTGCGTTCGGCACTTCCTGAAAATTCCTGTTAAATTCCTGCCTCATCAGATAAGAGCGAGGTTTCAATAATATCCTGCTGTTAAGTTAGTTTGACATACCGATGGACTTTTGTCTCAGTCCGAAAAAACACAATGACATATTTTACTATTGTTTGTTGTTACTAACGTGTGATTGTGAAACCGTGCTTGGAGATGTGACAAAAAAAAACAAATGTCAGCGTAATCACCGGCTCTGATAACACAAAAGGATATTTACTGATCCTGGTCAAATATTAGCTTCAAAACACTTCAGCTAAATAAATAAATACATTTTATTGTCACTTTCAAATGTACTCAGCACCGAAGCAAAAGGCTGTTTAGTTATTTTCCACATTTAAATACAGACAACAAAGACCTTTAAAATATAAAAACCTAAATTAAAAAATATAAAAATGTACATAATCTGCAATATAAGAATTAATTCACTGAGATAAGAGACGAAAATGAGCGTAAATTAATCTGATTTACAATAAATAAGAATTTTCATGCTGAGCTGTAAAAGAGAGAATAACCGCACACATGCATTCGTAACGTAACGAAAAGAAAATATGAAATAGATATGAAAAATCAATGTGGAAGATTTTTGGTCAAACTTTTAAATGCAAAACTCCCCTTTATCAACCGATTAGTTATTTTCCACATTTAAATACAGACAACAAAAAACATTTAAATAAAAACAATTAAATAAAAAATATATAAAAATGTACGTAATCTGCAATATAAGAATTAATTCACTGAGATAAGAGACGAAAATGAGCGTAAATTAATCTGATTTACAATAAATAAGATTTCATGCATTCGTAATTTAAGAAAAAAATAGATATAAAAAATCAATGTGGAAGATTTTTGGTCAAACTTTTAAATGCAAAACTCCCCTTTATCAACTGATTAGTTAACAGCATTTAAATACAGACAACAAAAAACATAAAAAATATATAAAAATTTAGATAATCTGCAATCTAATAATTAATTTTCTTGAGATAAGAGACGAAAATGAGCATAAATTAATCTGATTTACAATAAATAAGATTTTTCATGCTGAGCTGTAAAAGAGAGACTCACCTTTTATAAAACAGCTTTCACAATATTTTCACCTGGGCTAGATTATTAATTGTAATTTATTTTATTATTATATTATTATTACTTGTATTTGTTTAACCCTTTATAGGACACTCATTGAAAGGAAGGGAGGAAGGAAGGAAGGATGGAAGGATGGAAGGAAAGTAAGGAGGGAGGAAGGAAAGGAAGGAAGGACGGAGGAAAGAAGGAAGGAAGGAAGGTAGGGGGGAGGAAAGAAAGAGAGAAGGAGGGAGGGAGGAAGGGAAGAAAGAAGGAAGGAAGGAAGAAGAAAGGGGGACGGAGGAAGGAAAGAAGGAAGGGAGGAGAGAAGGAGGGAGGGAGGAAGAACAGATGGAAGTAAGGAAAGGAAGGAAGGAAGGATGGAGGAAGGAAAGAAGGAAGGGAGGAGAGAAGGAGGGAGGGAGGAAGGACAGATGTAAGGAAGGACGGAGGAAATAAGGAACGAGGGCGGGAGAAAGGAAAAGAGGAAGGGGAGAAAGAAGGCAGGGAGGAAGGAAAGGAAGGAAGGAAGGAAGGAAGGAAGGATATTTTGGGATATTTACAGAAGTTACCAAATATAATTATTTGCCCAATAAAGGGTTAAGCAGCCTCTTTGTTAAAACTCTGTTATGTTTTTAATATTCCTATCACTTCTTCTATCTTCTATTTTTTGTGTGTATTGCATCATCTTGTATCACACTGAACTAAAGCTGCCGACTGAAACAATAAGCAGAAGGTCAGAGGAGGAACAGGAAGGTGAAAAATCATGGAAATAACAGCTTCCTTATAATTCTTTCTCTTTCTTCTCAGTCCTCTGTGTCTTGAAAAGTTTCTCACTCCAGTAAATAAACTTAACAATGCATCTTTTGATATGTGCCTGTCTCTCTGTGCTCTCTCTAAATGTCTTTCTCTTCTCCTGAGCTGCTTATGATTGATCTCTTTTAAACCATTTTACATTTTAATCTTTCATTTGCACTCTATGTCCTTTTAATGATTTTAAAGCTAATTATTATTTTATGCTGCAACCTTATATTTAATGCTCTATTCTAGTATTTTATTTCTCTCTTTCTATTTTTCTGTACTTTGTTTTTATTATGGGGGGTGGGGGGTTAATTATGTTTTAATGTTTCTCAAATTACATGTTTTTCTGTTTTATGTAAAGCACATTGAGTTACCACTGTGTATGAAATGCGCTATATAAATAAAGCTGCCTTGCCTTGCCTTTGTCCTCAGTGGTCAGTCAGCTATAATAATAAATCAGCTGCAAATGATATATGCATGAATTATACCCCCCCTTTACATATTCTGCACCTCTAACAGGTACACCTTAAAATAAATATGACACCAAATATACCGTTTTCAGTTTTTAGTGCTGCTTTTCTGTCATTTTACTGGCTGGCACAAAACCATCAATCTACTGTATGTATTTATAGATAATCTGCATTATTTAAAACATCTTCACATATAAGATGAGGCTGAGGCTAATGAGGCTAAGGCTAATTTGGGCTATTTCAAAATGCTTTAATTATTCAGGTATCAAAAGTTGCAGATCAGTTTTCTGTGGACTAATTGATTAATTGTTGCAGCTCTAATATTGCACTATAGTTATGAATATAGTAGTTTTTACACTGAGCTTAACTGCCTCACTGTATGACTGATGCTGGATTTCAGTGTCTTTTTAGTGGAATATTACCTGATTTTACCCCAAAAAGTGCTGAATCTCTAATACACTGCAAAAACTAAAATCTAACTAAGATTCAATATGTTAAATCAAGGCGGGGCAAAATATGCTTGTTCTCTGTCTGCCGAGGTATTTCTTTTTACCGGGTCGTTTCATTTGCTTTAATTATCTTAATAAGGTATTATAAGTTTCTAGCTTATAATGAGAATTAGCACAACTCTCTAGGTGTTATATTAACACTGACAACTGCTTTGTCAAAGTCAGAATTTCTTATTTCATGCATCTTATCATTTTAATCTCTAACATATTAATGGTAATTAATAGGCTAGATAAACACTAGTTTTAACCCTTAAACTGACCTTACTAGTTATGTCATTTGCACCTGAAGGAAGGAAGGAAGGAAAGGAGGGAGGAAGGGAAGGAAGAGAGGAAGAAGGAAGGAAAGGAGGGAGGAAGGGAAGGAAGAGAGGAAGAAGGAAGGAAAGGAGGGAGGAAGGGAAGGAAGAGAGGAAGAAGGAAGGGAAGGAGGGAGGGAGGAAGGAAGATAGGAAGTAAAGGAGGGAAGAAGGAAAGGAGGGAGGAAGGGAAGGAAGGGAGGAAGAAGGAAGGAAAGGAAGGAGGGAGGAAGAAGGAAGGAAAGGAAGGAGGGAGGAGGAAGAAGGAAGGAAAGGAAGGAGGGAGGAAGAAGGATGGAAAGGAGGAAGGGAGGGAGGGAGGAAGGAAGGAAGGAAGGAAGGAAGGAAGGAAGGAAGGACAGATGAAAGAAGGAAGAAAGGACAGAAGGAGGGAACATTTACCCTAACAGCTGAACTTAGATCTGAGGAAGGAAGGAAGTAAGGAAGGAAGGGAGGAAGGAAGGACGGAAGGAAGGAGAAAGAGTCTGTATCTCCTGGTGCACGTTGTCTGTTTAAGGGTTAAGACATTGTGGGGTTTTTGAGACTAGATATATTTACTTGTTTTAAAAAATCTAACCAAGACAAATCTTCCTGTTCTGTTGGCAGATAATTTAACTTATTTTGAGTAATATATTCCTCATTTCATTACTTTATTTTCTTGTTTTTTTAAGCCGAGTTTTTGCAGTGTAAGACTAACTTGATAAACTTCCATCAGATTAAAATAAAGCCAAGCAGATCAGACTGTTTCTAATAATAATAATAATAATGAATCCTCCTCCATCTTACCAGTGCGTCCCTCTGCGACGGTCTGCCTGGAGGCTCGTCCGGCTCTCACAGTGGTTAACACCACCCTGTAGAGGGCGCCGGGCCTCAGACTGTGGAAGCTGAGGCTGGTGGTGTTGGCCGTCACGCTCTCGTTCTTGATGACGCTGCTGTCGTGGACCAGCAGGACGCGGTACGAGTCCAGATCCCCCGAGGCTCGTTCCCACTGCGTGTGGAGGCTGTCGATGCTGCCGCCGTTAGAAACCTGCAGCTGGGTGACCTGAGCCGGAGCTGAGAGGACACACAGGAGACACAGACAGATGATCACACACTCATTTGTTTTGTAGTGTTTCTGCAATCAAACTACGTCTACAAGAGAGATAAAGCTGGGTGGTGTGTAGTTAACCCTTTACATACTGTTCATATTCTGACTCATAATTAGCATTTACACCAATTCACATTCATAAATTCCCCATCAGGCATTAATAAATGTTTGATTAATCCTTCTGTTTGATTAATCTTATGGAGAAAAAAGACATTCACAATCACTAATTTTATGATCTGACCTATATTTTTGTAGAATATGATGACTACAATATGTTTGAATGGTGTTTTTTTTCATTTGCATATATAAAAATGTGTATAAGCTGCACAAAACAACATGTATTTTATTTCCATTTTTGTATACTATAGGTCATATTCGGAAAAAATCCAGCTAAAATAAATATGTATTTGGCGTTTTTACAGCTCTCATTTGTTAGAAATTGAACCCAAATTTAACCCTGAACAGTATGTTAAGGGTTAAATATCCCTCTAGACATGTACTAAAGGATTTAGCTGTCTATTTTCTATATTTTTCATATGAACAAAGTCATCTGCAGAGCCAAACCAACAATGAACTGATCTTACAAGTATTGTGTGTGTATGCAAAGCCTGATTCCTCTGTGCAACATATCACAACCTCTTGACTTTGTGCTACTCTGTAAATCTCTCAATACAGCCTCAATAAAGTTTTTCTAGTCTTCTGACCGCTCACAGCTCTTCTACACTATGAGATACACACATTGACCCATTCACACACACACACGTTCATGTGCTGATGGCAGTAACGACCACGCAGGATGCCAACCTGCTTATCAGGAGGAAACTAACATTCACACACTAATATGGAACAATATGGGGCCCAAGTATACTTAAACATGTGGACTGGACACATCGATCTTCCAATTAGTGGACAAGCCACTTCCTGTCCTTTACACGTGTTCCTGCACATGCTCAGTGACGTCCGCCTTACACATAACTGCTCTCAAGAGACTTACTGGTCCATCCGTTCACAGAGGCAGAGCTGTTCAGGTTGCCGCTGTTGGTCACCACGGTAACAGTGTATCTGCGTCCCGAGGCCAGGATGTTGAAGGTGCACTCTCTGGCCTCCCAGGGCAGGATCCTCTGAGCCAAGACGGAGGCCGAGTCCACCAGGCTGAGGACCACCGTGTAGCCGTCCCACTCGCCAGGCGGTCGGCTCCACAGGACACTCAGCGTGGATTCATCAGTGTGACGGACGAGCAGCTGCTGGACGGGACGAGGGGCTGCAGGCGGACAGGGCGGGGGGGGGACAGAGGATATTTAACCCTTGTGTCATCCTCCCGGGTCAAATTGACCTCGTCTTATTCTTCTTTCCTCCCTTTCTTCCTTCCGTCTGTACTTCCTCCATCCCCCTATCTTCCTTCTTTCCGTCCTTCTTCCTTCTTTCCTTCCTTCCCTCCTTCCTTCCTTCCTCCCTCCTTTCCTTCCTTCTTTCCTTTCCTCCCTTCCTTTCTTCCTCCCTCCTTCCTTCTTCCTTCCTCCCTTCCTCACTCCTTTTCTTCCTTCTTTCCTTTCCTTTCCTTTCCTTTCCTTTCCTTTCCTTTCCTTTCCTTTCCTTTCCTTTCCTTTCCTTTCCTCCCTTCCTCCCACCTTTCATTCCTTCTTCCTTCCTTCCTCCCTCCCTTCCTTGACTTGAGGACAACAGGAGGGTTAAACAAGTACAAACTTTACTAGAGCTGGGCGATATGGAGAAAATCAAGTATCACAATATTATTGACCAAATACCTCGATATCAATATTGCAACAATAATATAGAGATGATTCTTGATGCTTTCACAGAATATTTACACTATGAAATGTTTGGTAAATAATCATTGGTAACGTGGATATAATGACAAAGTGGGTAAAAGGTAAAAAATAAGACAAGCTATAGAGCTAAAACAGTCCATTAAGTTAAGACAATTACATCATATTACAGTAAAACCAGGAAAAGACAACTCTGATGATATATCACGATATCCAAAATATATCACAATATCGATATAATATTGTAAACTACAATTCAGAGATAAATATACTTTTTACTGCACTATCCTATTAAGAATGTATAAAGTAGTTAAAATCAGCTGCTTAAAATGCTGCTTATACTTTACTGCATCAGGTTTAATGATGCAGCATGAGTCCTTTCACTTTTGATACTTAAAGTACATTTTGCTGATAATATTTCAGTACTCGTACAAAAAGAGAACCTGCAGGTATTTTCCACCTCAGCATGTGTGTTTCCAGCTGTTCGGTGTGTAAAAGGTAGTAAAAGTAATTTCCCCTCTCCAGAAGGAGCTCTGTTAAATCTAATAAACAGACTCCAGTGATGTCACATGATTCCGGTGATGTCACATAATTCCGGTGATGTCACATAATTCCAGTGATGTCACATGATTCCAGTGATGTCACATGAGTCAGAAAGAAGTGAAGTTATCAGACCTGTGAAGCTCCTTATCTCTGCTGGAGGCTAAAAGCTCCAAGCTAGCTGCTACTAGCACAACACACCTCAATCTCCAGTTGCATTGTGGGTAATGTAGGCACCATGTTTTTCAATGGAGGAGAATGTGTGGAATAAAAAAGCTGCTCCATTATTTTAAAAAAAACTGTGCATGACTCAAAGTTATAGTTTGAGTATTTTAGGGAACATTTTGAATGCAGTATTTTGTGGTTTTATTTCTTTTTCTGAAGTAAAAGGTCTGAATATTTCATCCAGCAGTGATAAGAGAGTAGAAAGGGGACACGAAAAAGGGTGAAAAAGGTGAAAAGGCAAACTTATTTTTATCTGATATTATTTCCTGCCTTTAAAAAAGATGCAAGTGAGGGTTAAAGGTCGAACTATCCACTGTAATCTAAAGTGACCACCCTTCATTAAAGTTCCTCTTATTATCTAACTGCTGGCATTACGAGGTGAAACCAAAGAACGTGTGTGAAGGTAAACTAACCCAGTCGTCCCTGGCAGTGTGCCGTGCTCCTCAGATCGCCGCTTTGAACGGTGACCTCGGCCCCGTAGAGGCGTCCAGGCACCAGACCGAGGTCCGGGACGGAGAACGAGTACTGTGTGTTCAGTTTACTGATCGTATCGTTCACCACGACCACAGAGCCGTTCCACAGCAGCACGCTGTAGGTGTCCCAGTCGCCTTTGGGGTGTGACCAGGTGACCCTCAGCACTCTTCTGTCACCGGACACGGAGAGAGCCGCCGCCCGGTCTGGGACTGAACCAGAACAGGAGGGAGGAGAGGAGTGATGAAAAACACACAATGGAAAATGTGTCAAAAAACTGGCATCAAATGCAGAACTGTTATATAATAATATAATTGTTCACAGTCTGTGATTTAAATAGTCATTCTACCAGTTTTAGATTTGATTTTATTAATATAAACTTATGTTTAAAGCATCTAGCATTTGAGAAGAGAAGAAATAAAGTTTTGTAGAAACAAAAATGTTCATAATCTTCAAAGAAAAGCATGGAAATAGATTATTTTAAGGTAAACAGTGAAGAAGAAGGAAACACAACTGTAACTTGGAAACAATTAAAACTCTACAGCAAAGAGAAAATCACAGTAAAGTTTCTTTATCAACCTGCTCTATTCTTTTAGCTCGATTTAGTTTGTATGAACTAAATATTTACTAATGTTTAAATGATGAGAAACAAACTTGTAGCAGCCAACGTGCCTCCAAAATAATACATATCCATTATGAATATTCATGAAGACATGATGGCTGATCTGATTACACACACTGTAGTCAATATCTTTAGTTATTTACAAATAGATGGTTAAATATTTTAAATACATGAATATATAGATATAGAGTGCAGATTGGTGACATTTTAATCAACAGTTTCAGGCCAACTTTTAATACTGAATACTGCATAATTCAACAAAACTTAATGTTAATGCACCTGCTTAATTTTTCTGTCGCTTTGGTTCATGGCTATAAATACTACATTACCCATAAACCTCAGCTGTTGATGCTGAATTCATCCAAAGTTCAATCTCAACAGAATGTGAAGCTCTGTGATTGTTTATCAGCTGTTGTTTAGTACATTTAATCAATGAACCAAAATATATATGTTCATATTAAATATATAAATTGGTGCAGATTGGTGACATTTTAAGGTTAAATCAAATGTTTTAATCAACAGTTTCAGACCAACTTTTAATACTGAAGCAACAATTATTATTATTACTGCAACTTTTACAAGTATTACCACCATCAGTAGTTACTGCTTTTAACTCGCTAGTATTACTGCACACTTTAAATCACTGGGTTAAAGTTTTACCCAGTTTGGGTCACTATAGCAACAACACTGGGTTAATGTTACCCATGTGATGATGTCATAACCCTCCAGATGCCATATTGAATCAATTGCATTTTTTTTTTGCTTGCAGGTAAAATGTTAAAGAGGAAATCTTTGTATTTTGACTTAAAACATGTTAAATTTGTTCCTTTGTACTGTTCCTTCCTTCCTTCCTTCCTTCCTTCCTTCCTTCCTTCATTCATTCCTTCCTTCCTTCCTCCCTTCCTCCCTCCCTCCCTCCCTCCCTCTTTCTTGAAGCTCTCTCTCCAGAAGGAGCTCTGTTAAATCTAATAAACCGACTCCAGTGATGTCACATGATTCCAGTGATGTCACAGGATTCCGGTGATGTCGCATAATTCCAGTGATGTCACGTGATTCCAGTGATGTCACATGAGTCAGAAAGAAGTGAAGTTATCAGACCTGTGAAGCTCCTTATCTCTGCTGGAGGCTAAAAGCTCCAAGCTAGCTGCTACTAGCACAACACACCTCAATCCCCAGTTGCATTGTGGGTAATGTAGGCACCATGTTTTTCAATGGAGGAGAATATGTGTAAATAAAAAAGCTGCTTCATTCTTTAAAAAAAAAAAACTGTGCATGACTCTTACAAAAGTATAGTTTGAGTATTTTAGAGAACATTTTGAATGCAGTATTTTGTGTTTTTTATTACTTGTTCTGAAGTAAAGATCTGAATATTTCTTCCAGCAGTGATAAGTTAAATTTTATGCTAGCCTTAAATTGAAAATGACCAACTGTTTTTATTTCTTTTTCCTTGTTTCCATGACAACAAGTTCAATCTCAACAAGATGTGAAGCTCTGTGGTTAGATGTTTATTAGTGAAAAGCACTTTTTAGAGTCGTAGTACATTTAATCAATGAACCAAATCTTTTCTAACACAGTTCAGATTTCGTCCTGATGATTCAACGAGGAGAGTTTCATGACGATCAGATGACAAAAAACAAAATAACACCATGAAGATCTGCAGACACTAACCTGTTCTCCTGCTGGTCCTGGTCTCGGTGCTTTTTCCTCCAGCTGTGGTGCTGACAGTCAGCTGGTAGCTCCGACCGGGAGTCAGTCCCTGGAACAACACCTGGGTGACGTTGGGCGTGAGGCGGCGCTGCTGAGGAGTCGATCCCTTCGCCGTCAGGGTCACCAGGTAGACGTCGACGCCCCCTGCAGGCGGCAGCCAGGACGCCTGCAGAGTGTCTGAGCTGCCGTTGTTGTCCAGCCTCAAATCTGAGACCATCGCTGGGACTGAAGAGGACGGATCATAAAGACGGAGTTTATCTCTCATGAGCAACGTAGTTTATATTTGCCATCCCATCTGTTTTGACTGTTCCTTCTTTCCTCCCTCCCTCCCTCTCTCTTTCTTTCCTTCCTTCTTTCCTCCTTCCTTCCTTCCTTCCTTCCTCTCTCTTTCTTTCCTTCCTTCCTTCCTCTCTCTTTCTTTCCTCCCCCCCTTCCTCCCTTCCTTCTTTCGTCTGTCCTTCTTTCTTTCCTTCCTCCCTCCCTCCCTCCTTCTTTCCTTCCTTCCTCCCTCCCTCCTTTCCTTCCTCCCTTCCTTCTTTCCTTTCCTCACTTCCTTCCTCCTTTCCTTCCATCCTCCCTCCCTTCCTTCTTTCGTCGGTCCTTCTTTCTTTCCTTCTTCCCTCCCTCCCTCCTTCTTTCCTTCCTTCTTTCCTCCATCCTTCCTTCCTTCCTTTCTTTCCTCCCTTCCTTCCTCCCTCCTTTCCTTCCTCCCTTCCTTCTTTCCTTTCCTCCCTTCCGTACTCCCTCCTTTCCTTCCTCCCTTCCTTCTTTCCTTTCCTCCCTTCCTTCTTTCCTTTCCTTCCATCCTCCCTCCCTTCCTTCGTTCTTCCCTCCTCCCTTCTTCCCTTCCTTCCTTGACTCGAGGACAACAGGAAGGTTAAATCAGAGATGAAACTAGGAACCTGTTTCATTAAAGATCATCTACAGTCATGTTTTAAAACATCTGCTTTGAATTATAATCATTTGTGTCCAATTTGATGTGATGATAAGTTTAAAATCCTCTTTCTCATTCATGTTAAAATCCAAAATCTCTGAATAGGTAAATATTGTTAATATTTAAAGTTTTCCTGTGTAAGAGGTGTAAGTTGTAAACTGGAATCATTGACATTGTACATTTCTGCAAAAACCAGTCAAAACATTGAATATCTGTGTTTCTATGTTGGCCATTATCAGTTTAATAATGATGTTTTATGATGTGACGAAGCTGTGTGGTTGATGTATGATTAGGTTTAGACAGTAAAATCACTTGGTTAGCATTAGAGAAAGATCATCTCTACTTTCTTTCTTTCCTCCCTCCCTCCCTCTTTCTTTCTTGAAGCTCCAGGCTACATTAGCAGCTACATTAGCAGCTACTAGCACAACACACCTCAATCCCCAGTTGCATTGTGGGTAATGTAGGCACCATGTTTTTCAATGGAGGAGAATGTGTGTAAATAAAAAAGCTGCTTCATTCTTTTAAAAAAAACTGTGCATGACTCAAAGTTATAGTTTGAGTATTTTAGGGAACATTTTGAATGCAGTATTTTGTGGTTTTATTTCTTTTTCTGAAGTAAAGATCTGAATATTTCTTCCAGCAGTGATAAGTTGCTAGCTTTAGAGAAAGATCATCTCTACTTTCTTTCTTTCCTCCCTCCCTCCCTCTTTCTTTCTTGAAGCTCCAGGCTACATTAGCAGCTACATTAGCAGCTACTAGCACAACACACCTCAATCCCCAGTAGGTTTAGACAGTAAAATCACTTGGTTAGCTTTAGAGAAAGATCATAAATTGGATTCAAAAATTAAAACAAATAAAAACGGCTGCAAAAGTCCCGCTATTTCTAAAAAAACAGCTCACTTAAAAACACCAGATTTTGTCGGTCGAAACAGGAAAACATAAAGTAGTCTCATGGTGGTCTCAAACAGAGCTCTCTACCGCTTTGATGCTTTTCCAACTGTCCACCTAACTACGTTACTAGGCAACCACCCGACTCCTCCTCCTCCTGCTAATAAGAAAGCCAGCTCATATATTGTAATCTGAACTATGTCATTTTAAATGTTGACTTGAGACTGGGCTGGTTAAACTGGGATTGAAGGTGAACACAGATGAATGTATCAGGAATCAGAAAACACTGAGTTTGAGTGGAGGAGGACTTTAAATGACGTTTATATTCAGGTCATAGCTAATAAAACAATATATTTTAATCCCCAGTAGAACATTGTGGGAACTGAAGAGTCATTAGAGTAGAAGCTCGGAGCTCCAGAGGTATTAAACTGATAGCGCTCTTGGGTGGGAGAGTTTTTAGATGAGGCGAGCAGCTGCTGGCAGAGGAAGGGTGGAGAAAATCCTAAAATATCCTGGAAAGAACAGCGGTGTGACTCTGCTGCTGCTGCTGCTGCTGCGACGGAGCAGACAGTGAAACAAAGAACTGAAAAAAGAAACCATCAGCATGTTCCTCTTTTTTTTGTGAACACTTTTAAATCCAGGTTAAAAACATATTTCTCTTCTCCTGTGCTTATGATTGAGCTCTTTTAAAGCACTTTACATTTTAATCTTTCATTTGCACTCTATGTCCTTTTAATGATTTTAAAGCTAATTTATTATTTTATGCTGCAATCATTTTATTTATGTCTTGCTATTTTTCTGTACTTTGTTTTTATTAGTAGGGTGGGGGTGGGGGTTAATTGTATGTTTTAAGTTTCTCAAATTACATGTTTTTCTGTTTCATGTAAAGCACATTGAGTTGCCACTGTGTATGAAATGCGCTATATAAATAAAACTGCCTTGCCTTTTTAAAAAAAGGACTTTAAAATGACTGATTTACCAAGATAATGCTGTGCAGAGCTACAGGTCTAGACATTGCATTTTGGGGATACACATATTAAGCATGGATATAACATTAGTAGTCCAAAACTAGTTTGACATAACAATTTCAGGCGCTTTCTTCACCACATAGCCGACTGAACCTAATATAAACTTGATAATGTTACGTTATTGTTAAGAAATGTTAAGTTAAATAGATAAATAAATAAGTTAATTAATGGTCAGTTAAAAGGGAAAAGTATTTACAATATTTACATGACATAAGGAACAAGAAATGGTTATTGTTGTTGTGTTTAACCAGATGTGTTTCCTGCCAAAACTAGGCGCTGAAAGAGGCTAAAAAGCTCTGAAGCTGCAGAGTTGATCTACCTGTCACTGCCTGTTTGTACGTGGAGCTCTGCAGGCCAACTGCCTCTGTTACCACGGTGACGGTGTACAGGGTCCCAGGCTGCAGGTTGTCCAGCACAGCAGAGGTCACAGTGTTTTCTAGAGTGACGTTACTCATCAGGACCCCGCTCTGATCCGTCAGCAGAACCCTGATCCGCTCCGTCCTGCCTGGACCGACCTGCCAGGAGACTGTGAGGCTGTGTGGGGAGGAGGACGCCACCTGCAGGCCGCTGACAGAGGAGGGAGCTGCAGGGGGGGGGGGGACACGGGAGAGAGAGAGACTTGAAACTCCAGGTGTGAACAAGACCTGAACCTCTTATGAGTCTCTAACCAGCTCCTCACCTGTAGCTGCTGTGGTGCGGACAGGTGGAGCGCTCTTGTTCCCGGCCGTAGCCACCACATCTATAGAGTACAGAGTCCCGGGGACGAGGGAGGTGAAGCCCGACTGAGGGGCCGCGCTGCCCATGATCCGAGTGCTGCGGGCCGATCCAGAACTGGTGTCCTTCAGAGTGACGTCATACCAGTCCACGTGACCTGGAGAAGGAGTCCAGGACATCCGCAGACCCGAGGAACCGGTCTGGACCAAAGACAGCGCCTTTTGCTGAACCGGATCCATCTGGATGTCCAGCTGGGTCGGACCAACCGGGTCTACGACAGGAAGCAAGTGGAGAAGTTAAGTTTAGAGTTCAGACGGACCTCCAGACTGTTGTTAGTCATTTTTAAGAGTTTTCTACCTTTTACATTTTTTTTGTGGTTCTGAATCATTAGAAATCTAATTCTGTACTTCCTCCATCCCCCTTTCTTCCCTCCTTCTTTCCTTCCATCCTTCCTCCCTCCTTTCCTTCCTTATTCCTTCCTTCCTCCCTCCTTCTCTCTTTCTTTCCTCTGTCCTTCTTTCCTCCCTTCCTTCCTTCCGTCTGTACTTCCTCCATCCCCCTTTCTTCCCTCCTTCTTTCCTTCCATCCTTCCTCCCTCCTTTCCTTCTTTCTTCCTTCTTTCCTTTCCTCCCTTCCTTCCTTCCTCCCTCCTTTCCTTCCTTATTCCTTCCTCCCTTCCTTCTTTCCTCCCTCCCTCCTTCTCTCTTTCTTTCCTCTGTCCTTCTTTCCTCCCTTCCTTCCTTCCGTCTGTACTTCCTCCATCCCCCTTTCTTCCCTCCTTCTTTCCTTCCATCCTTCCTCCTTCCTTCTTTCCTTTCCTCCCTTCCTTCCTTCCTCCCTCCCTCCTTTCCTTCCTTATTCCTTCCTCCCTTCCTTCTTTCCTCCCTCCCTCCTTCTCTCTTTCTTTCCTCTGTCCTTCTTTCCTCCCTTCCTTCCTTCCTTCCATCTGTACTTCCTCCATCCCCCTTTCTTCCCTCCTTCTTTCCTTCCATCCTTCATCCCTCCTTTCCTTCCTTCTTCCTTCTTTCCTTTCCTCCCTTCCTTCCTCCTTCCTCCCTCCTTTCCTTCCTTATTCCTTCCTCCCTTCCTTCTTTCCTCCCTCCCTCCTTCTCTCTTTCTTTCCTCTGTCCTTCTTTCCTACCTTCCTTCCTTCTTTCCTTTCCTTTCCTTTCCTTTCCTTTCCTACCATGCTGCATATGATAATTATATATTTAGAAAGTAGAACTGAAGTGATTCATTACAAGATGATGAGTTAAAACATTTCAATTCAATTTCCATTTTGTGAATTTCAAATAAAAGAACAGTCATTTATTTCCTCATAGTTAAAGTCTCGTTTCGATCTCGTGAACCCAATATCGTGTCTCGGCTCTGTCAGGATCCAGTTCGCCTCTGCTTTTCCTGTGTCCATGTTTTCTTTCTCCCAGGGCTGGGCGGGGCCTTCTGGCAGCTTCTGCATCCACCCTCCTCTGCACACCTGAGATTCATCAACCTCGTTTCCTGCTCTACAGCATTTATAAGCCGGTCTCTTCCTCTACTCATCGCCAGTTCGTTGTTTCACCCACTGTGGTAACGCTCTCGGCTCGTCGATCTAGTATTTTGTAAACCTTGACCCCGTTTTGGATTTACCTTGCTTTGGACCAGGCGGGGAGTACCTATCCTCTGAAAAGAAGCCAATGCGGAAGTAACTTAGAGCTGCATTCTATCAAAAGGCCACCAGGGGGCGACCGTCTCTATACAAGTCAATGGAGAATTCACCAACTTCTCACTTGATTTCTAACCTCAGTAAACGTTTTCAAAATGTGTTTATGGTCTCAATCGCTAGTTTAAAGCCTTCTTCAATGCAGTATGATGTTCATTTGGGACATTTTGGCCTCCCTGATTTTATACTTGACGATAAAGCAGGCTACGTGGCTACGTTGTGATTGACAGGTTGATTGACAAATGTCCTTGAGATCCAGCCCTCGCAACCAATCGCAGCCTCCCCGCTCCGCCGTTGGTCCCGCCCATACTTCCGTCCATGACTCCGCCTCATGCCCATATAAGTAGAATCCGTGTTCATTTTTTCCCAGCATGCACCTGAAATTCTCAAGATGGCGCTGCCTAGATTCGAAACTATTGGCTTCCGAGCAGCAGTCCACAAACCAATGGGTGACGTCACGGATGTTACGTCCATTTCTTTTATACAGTCTATGGTTTGGACTAACCTGTTTTTGTATTTCTCCTCTCTTCCAGCCCTTTGCCTGCCCTCAGCCTCGCCTCGCCCAGCTCTGTCATCTCGTGCTTCATTTTTGTTTCTGTTTTATTGCCTGAATAAACCATCATAGGTTTCAGATCTGCATTGTGGGTCCAGTCTTTTGTTCTGTTTAGTAAAGTCCTGACAGGCTCGTCTCATGAGCCGAGTGTATCGTCACACCCCTACCGACCGAATACAATAAACAATGACAAATGTTCTTCTTGAACGAGTTTCAAGAATTTACAAGTTGGTTTCCAAACTGTACGGATACACGTGGAACACAATGGAAGTCAAGAGGGACGTAAATCAATCCAGAAACTTCAGCTAAACCTAACCCGTCACCTGAACTCATGAACACCTTGTTCCATGTTTTACTCTCAGCACCTCCTTTGTTCCTCAGCTGGATTATGTAAGACTTAATGAAACATGTTACAGGTCGGTGTGTGCGTGTGTGTGTGTGTTTGTGTGTGTGTGTGTGTGTGTCTGAGTGGAGTGAAGTGTGTGTGTGTGTGTGTGTGTGTGTGTGTGTGTGTGTGTGTGTGTCTGAGTGGAGTGAAGTGTGTGTGTGTCTGAGTGGAGTGAAGTGTGTGTGTGTGTGTGTCTGAGTAGAGTTAGGTGTGTGTGTGTGTGTGTGTGTGTGTGTGTGTGTGTGTGTGTGTGTGTGTGTGTGTGTGTGTGTGTGTGTGTCTGAGTGGAGTGAAGTGTGTGTGTGTCTGAGTGGAGTGAAGTGTGTGTGTGTGTGTGTCTGAGTAGAGTTAGGTGTGTGTGTGTGTGTGTGTGTGTGTATGTATGTGTGTGTGTGTGTGTGTGTGTGTCTGAGTAGAGTTAGGTGTGTGTGTGTGTGTTTGTGTGTCTGTGTGTGTGTGTGTGTGTGTGTGTGTGTGTGTGTATGTGTGTGTGTGTGTGTGTGTGTGTGTGTGTGTGTGTGTGTGTGTGTGTGTGTGTGTGTGTGTGTATCCTGTCTTTGTACCAGCAGCAGCAGCAGCGGAGATGGAAAAGTTTGATAGGATTGTTTTAGCTGCATTTTCTTTGGTAGATCTGGACAGGAAAAAGTGCAAAAAAAAAAAAAAAAAAAGAGAAGGGGGTGGGGGTGGGGGGT
>JAJDFG010000465.1:105000-125000 GCA_021039105.1 Scomber colias | reverse complement strand
ATCAGCTGATGTTACAAAACGTCAATTTTATTTCCACCACCTTAACTAACACATTTTCTGCGGGAAACCCTGAAGTCTGAAGGCATCTGGTGGACAATAGTTACTAAGGAACATAAAGACAGACTCTTAAGAGCAGGACGGTCAAACAGGGAGTCCAAATCAGCCTCAGGATAACTTTGCAAAGTATGAAAATTGCAGAGGAGTGTTATAACTATTTTCATTACGGTTTAATCTGCTGATTATTTGTAAAACCAGAAAACTGTGAAAAATGTCTGTTAAAATCTCTAGAGCTCGAGGAGATGTCATCAAATGTCAAATTGTTGTATTAGATCAATAGTCCAAGAAAAAGCTGCAACGGATCCCATTTCAGCAGCTGGACTTAATAAATGTTTAGTATCTGCTTGAAAACTCACTTACATGATTCCTCAGAAATCAAAATGGTTGCCAATTAAATGCTGATTGATTAGTTTAGTCAGTTAATCATTGCAGCTCTCGTTGTTCATGATGGGAACATGGTGACATTTACAACATACTGTGTCAAAGTCGTTGAGGGTGTGGATTTAAATGTTGTATTGTATTCATCACACGTGTGTCTTATATGTATATGTGATTATAAGACTGAAAGCTCTGGAACAGCTGCTAAATGGACCTTATGGTAAAATTGTTTGGTTACATCAACAAGAATTAACTATTGAGGTCAACTTTTACTCCAACATAGACTTAAAATCTCAGAAAAATGTTAATTTGAACATCTGGACTTAAATGACTGAGTCTATCTGCGGAGGAAGATCATGCGATCGAAAGCTCCAGAACTTCCACTAATGGACCAACTAGTGGTGAGATTATTGTCTCAACTGCATCAAAGCTATTTTTACATGTGCAGCTTCCTTACATCAGAGGACATTTTGTGTTTAATCAGTTGAAACAATATAGCCAATAATTAATAATATTGGGCTTATAATGAGTTAATTGCATTAAATTTTATAATTACAACATTATTAATAAAGATTAACCTGTAAAAACCTTTTAAATTTCTAATACTGTAGATCAACTGCAGCTGTAAACTTTTAAAGTACAGACCTTGGTAGATAATTAAGGATAATTAAACTATCCATAACTAAACATTTGCTTCATTTTCACGTCAGTTTTAACTTTTCTTTCTATCTTGAACTGCAAAAACGTTTCCAAAATCTTACAATATACTCATAATACTGTAGATCAATTGCAGCTGTAAACTTTTAAAGTGCAGGATAATTAAACTATCCATCCTGATATTTGTTTCATTAAGTCAGTTTTAAACGTTTCTCATTGTTTCATTTAAAAGTCTCATCATCCCCTCATCACTGCAGATACATCAAATATCAAGTTCACAGCATAAATCAGCCATCAGGTCAAATAAATCCTGCAGGTTGGTTCTTACCTGTGCGCACTGAGGCGTTGCTCTTCTCTCCATCCTTCTTGGAAATCGCCACTAGACGGTACAAAGTCCCGGGTGCCAGATCCGTGATGTGACAGGTGAAGGAGTGACTGAGCTCTCCATGCGGCTCACAGTCGGCGCCATCAGCCTGGATCTTCTCCTCGGTGAACAAGGTGAAGTTACAGAGCAGAGCTGATGTGCTTAAAGTCACAACAGCTGAATACGAGTCTGCGCTGATCTGTGTGAAGTTGGCAGAGCAGCGTGCAGCCTCGGTAGTCTGAACCTGAGAAAGACGTAAAGACAATTAATCAGTGATAACCTATAGGAGTTACTCGATGTTTTGTTTTTAAAGAGACGCAGAGGCTTTAACTCACTTCCTTCACACTCCAAAATAAACCGAGTATGAAATAACTTGTGGCGCATCTGAGCATCGCGGTCGCTCATTGAAATCCGTCCATTCAGTTAGTAAGAAACACAAAGGTGAAGATATTCCAGGATTAGTTGACATAACGAGGATGTAAAGTTGGAAAAAACAAAGTGCCAGTACTAATGCACTAATGAGGCACGCGGGAGGAGCGCGCTACAGTTTGGCACGTCGTGCGTAAAAGTCCCGTCCATCCACATCCACAGCTACATCTTTATCCCTCTCAGCCTGCAGCAGCATCACCACGTTGGTTTGGTAGTTTACATCCACTCCGGAGACAGAATCAACCCAAATTTCATCAATTTTCATCAGCCTCAAAGTCAGTTTGCGCACATTTCTCAGACTGTCTCTTTTCTCTTTCACGGATAATCGATCTGTAAACTTTCACTGAACTGAAACAGAAGCAGGCGGGCTCTCTCTGCTCGCAGCACCCCGCCCTCCCTTCCTTCCTGCCTGCCTCAGACTTTCTCTGATGACCTTTAGCATCAAACTGGAGCTCCATCCATCAGAGCATAATGTACTGTTGTTATTAAAGTTGAATGAGAGTTATCCAACCAGGAAGAGGCTTCCGGTCCAAAGGAAAAAGCTCTAACAATAGATTCGTGAACATTCATTTGGAGAAAGAATCTCATCAAAGAGTGAAGGACATGGTCGCTCATTAAAAGGCTTGATTAGTATCAGTGTGTCAACATGAACTGAAGAAATAACCTTTAGTTTCTCCAGACTGTTTGCATAATCTCACACTGATAGAAGAAGTATTCAGATCTGTAAAACACTCTTAAAGTCCTTTTAGAAATCAAGAAGCTCAATGTCGATTCAGTTGTTTTCAGTATGCTTTAGAATAAACTAGTGCAGATTTCACTAGTGGGAGAGAGATGGGGGAATGACGCCTTGCCAGAATCGAACCAGGGATGCTGCTGTTATGTGCATAGTAACCACTTAGCTACCAAGGCGCTCCCACCTCATTAATGTTTCTTATTCATTACTCGAAACATCAATGTCTAAAATCCGTCCATACACGTTTGAGCCCAAAAATGATCTGAAATATGAGAGTGGACAACATGAACAACACATGGAAACCCCTTAGCAACAACCTTAGCAACCAAGGCTGCACAATATCATGGATCTATTATAAGATCTGGATACCTGACTAAAAATTCAATCAAATAAGATTTGCTTAATGGACAATGAGCCAAAAAGGCCCAGACTTTAAATTGTGGTGATGTCACAGACTTTAAGGCTCGAAAAAAGTTTTACAAATGAAACCTTATTTTTTATTTTTTATGAAACCTTCATGGATCAAAACTTCCTAATAGAAAGAGTCATGATTGGCTTTGATTGCAGTTTGAGGTGTCCTATCAACAGTTTTACAGATGTCTCTTTTACAATGGTGGACTATGGGGAAAATGCATTTTTGCTGCAATACCGCAAGTGACCACCGGGGGAAAAACTGGCAGCTCTTATTGTACATCCATGCTGTTTATAGGCATGTGCACACTCATTAGAAATTAAGTGTTCATAGGTTGAAACCTGTGTTTAAGATTTCTACAAATGTTAACGTGAACTTTTATAATGTTTAACAAAGATATCAAACATTATTCCCTTATATAAAGAACAGGAAATCACATAAAACATAACATGGCCCCTTTAAGGAGTTATTAATGACAGTTTCAGCTAGTTCTCAGTCAGGCATTGAATGCTTCAGTACAGGCGGTGTTGTGTTCTCCATTTAGCTTTGCTGCTGTTGTTTCTCAGATTAAATATATGAGGTGAGGGTTAGGGTTAGACTACTTCAACGAATTGTTTATTTGTTTGATCTGTAAATTGTCAGATAATGTTGAAAAATGTCTATCATTGTTAACCAAGTCCAATATGATGCCCTTAAATGTTTTGTTTTGTCCCAACTAACAATCCACAACCCAAAGATGATCAGGTTTACTGTTACAGAGGACTAAAGAAAACAGAAACTAACCACACTTAAGAAGCTGGAACTTCATAAACTGAATATATGTTTTCATAATTGAGCCATAATACCTTTGTGTTAGTCTGGATGTGGAAACCTTGATTCTCCAATAATATATGGTGAATCATTTCTCTTTTATCAGATGGTGAGAGAGGAGTGATGACAGGAAAGGTGGGACGTTTGGGTTCATGGACGGTATCTTAACCTCTGAGCCACAGTGACGTTTGGCAGTCTGGAAAACTGTGATCAACCTTCACAGATGGTTGATGTATTTCTGTCAGATTGTCTTTAAACGATTGATGATGATGGTTATTTTCTAAGTGCTTTATTTACATACATGGAGTTAAAATAAAATAATAAAAATAGAATTAATAAAAATAATCTTTAAATCATAATGACAATCATATGATCATCATCATAGTTGTAGTTCTCCTTCACGCCACCTGAACACAGATCTGTTTATCACAGTTTCCTCTAATGATTCGTCATGTCTGTAATTTTCCACCAGGCATCATCATCTTTAAAACATTATATCAAACTATTCAGACAGATGAAGATAACCATGTCCCTGTTTTTAATCTCTCTACGTGTTTCCTGCCAGTCTCACTATTGTACACATCAAACAAAGGTAGACAAAAGCAAACACAAATGATTTAAAGAAAAAAGTGAACATTTTTAAATATTAAATGTGTGCTGTTTAGGTGAGAAGAAAAGTTTCTGTCAAAGTTTAAACTGGACTAAAATATTTAATTCTGACAGGAAACAAAAAGCAAATCTGTTGGTACTGATTTATGTTTCAGACACTGAGAGCAGCCACAACATTACATTCATTTAGTTTTTTTTTATTCTTTCCCTCCTTTGTTCTTTCAGTCTGCACAGTATCACTGACAAACCTCTTCCACATATAAACACTGATTTCTTTAAACTGCTTGGTCATTCTTGTAAAGCATCTTTGATGTTAGTCACAGGTTTCTGAAGCTTTGAAGTGTGCTTCCTGTTCACCGGTCCCTGCTATTTCTGCGATTTACCGAAACTATTCAATCATAATTTACCTACAGGAAGTCTGGGTGAGACAGACTGAGATCAGCCTGTTACAGTAGTGAAGCTACAATGTGGACAGTGGTGGTGTAAAGGTTAGAGAAGTGAGCCTGTGACCGGATAAATGTGGGTGGGGAAAGAGAAAAAGCAGAGGTTAAACTTCTGTCATTAACACCACCAAAGTGCCCTCGAGCAAGGCCCTGAACCCAAAACCACTCCATTGCTCAGTGGCCGTCAGATCAGACTGTTTATACTGAGCAGCTTCCAGGTTTGAATGTGTGTAACTGTGTCAATGTGATCCTGAAAAAAGACGCTTCCTGTCAGATAAGGTTAAAAAAACAAAAACTTCTCTTCAAACTTTTAATGGAACAACGATCCCAAAACTAAACACTGGAGACATATCAGCAGAAGTGAAAATACCTTACTGACTTTATTATTGTGATGTGAGACAAATAAACATGTGAAATATTAATACTTTGTACTCTTTAAATAGGAAAACTGAAAAAATATTTGGGTTTAGCACTCCACTGAGAATCCCTTTGTTGAGGCAAAACCTCCGTCTCCAGTTCATTACTTATTGACACTCAACCTTCTTGAGGAAATATATTAAATATTACTTTGACCAAACAGAGAAGTTAAAACACACACACACACACACACACACACACACACACACACTACACACACACACACACACAGATACACCAAATACACACACCCTCATTACATTATTTAATATGTTTGAAGTAAATGGACTGCACTTACATTGCACCTTTCTAGTCTTCTGACTACTCAAAGCCACATTTACTAATTCACTCACACACCTGGATAGGGCTGGGTATCATTTAAAAAATGATGATACCAGTACCAAGCCAAGTACCCTTAAAGTGATACTCATACCAACTGAGTACTTCATTCAATACGGGTTATTACACATTTAGTGCTCGTGTTAATCCGGTGTAACAGGCGTGTAGTATTCTAGCTCTGAGTGCAAAAAGGATCAATTGCAGGTATCGATTAATGGGAGACATTTCGATACAACTTAGTATCGATTTATGTCAGTCAATACCTTAAAAGGTATTGAGTACTGATATGATCATTTTCAAATTTTCTGTGTATACACAAATAAAAAATGCAAATAAAAACAGGTGGATGGAAACACATTCCTAGACAAATGTAAATGTAAAGTAACAGGTGTACTTACAGGCGTGGTGGTGGTTAATTCTGGTGTTGTGGTCGGAAGGGTAGTTGGTGTAGTTGTAGTTGGAGGAAGTGTGGTGGTGGTTGCTGTTGTTGTCGTTGTACTGGTTGTGGTGGTTGGAGTGGTAGCTTCTGTGGTTTGGATGGTAGTTGTGACAGATTTGGTGGTAGTTGGGGTGGTTATGGCTGGAGTTGGGGTGGTTATGATTGGAGTTGGGGTGGTTATGATTGGAGTTGGGGTGGTTATGATTGGAGTTGGGGTGGTTATGGCTGGAGTTGGGGTAGTTATGATTGAAGTTGGGGTGGTTATGATTGGAGTTGGGGTGGTTATGGCTGGAGTTGGGGTGGTTATGGCTGGAGTCGGGGTGGTTATGGCTGGAGTTTGGGTGGTTATGATTGGAGTTGGGGTGGTTATGGTCTGTGTGGTTGTCATGGTTGGTGTTTCGGTGGTAGTGGGTGCAGTTGTGGTGGTTACAGATGTGGTTACAGGTCTGGTTGTCGGTGCCTCTATTGGCGTTGTGGTTGGGTCTGTTGGTGTCGTGTTGGGGGCTTTTGGCGTTGACGTGGTGATCCTCTCTGAATCAGTCGAGGATGTTGGTGGAGCATTTTGAATTGTGGCGCTCTCTGAGATGCTTTGATGAACTGTAGAGATTGTCATAATGGTCGAAGTACCCGCAGGTGAAGTTTGGGAAGTTGTAGTCAGCAGACGAGGGGTGGATGGCTGAGACGTCTCCATAGATGATGTAGATTCAACCGTGGAAGGTCCTGGAGCAGTTGTAGGGGGTGCAGCAGTGGTGGATGCAGGTGGCAGGTCGGTCATAATGTGTTTTACCTTTTCGTCAGTAGTTGAACGAGTTGTAGAAGTTGAGGTTTGGTTAGAAACAGCAGGTACATCAACAGTAGTATCAGAGGACGTAGATGAGACCTCCAATATAGACAGAATGTCTGTGTTGCTGCTTGTGTTCATGTGTGAGGAACCAGTGGAGGGAACCAGAGTCACAGCTGCCGTTTCCGTTTCAGGCTCAGGTACAGCAGAAGAAGAAGAGGTGGAGGAGGAGGAAGAAGAAGAAGAAGAAGAAGAAGAGGAGGAGGAGGATGACGAAGAGAAGGAGGTGGAGGTGGAAATGTCTTGTTGTCCTGATGGCGTCTTGGCTTCAGTTCCGACCTGAGGGACATTTCTAGCTGACACACTCTCCAATACGTCCGTGGATCCTGGATCAGTTGTGAACTCAGTCGGACTTGATGAGACAATATGGCTGCTGTTCAACCCTGAGTGCTCCGTGACTGAAGACAAACCGTCAGGGTTCAAATCTGCCGTTACCGATCTCCGGGTCCGAGGTTTGTTGATGTCATTTATATACGATGAAGCTCCATTAGTTATTGAGCTGTGGACCTTTGAGGTTGTGACTTGTCTGGTGGTCCTGTGTGTTTTTACTGTGTTTGATAATAGTTCATCAATGACAGTTATGGCGGGACTTTTGATGGCGTAGATGGTGCTGGTGACTCCCAGAGGTTTATGTGTGGATACGTGGAAACTGGTGGAGGCCAAAGTTGTTTCTGAAAAATAGTCAGAAAGGAATCTGAGTATAGTGAAAAACAAAAGACAAAACATGGATTGTTTCACTGAAAAAATACATTTTTTTTTAACTCTTTTACATATTACAGAATATAACCGCTAGTCATTGAATTGCTGTTCATGTTCTACACTTTTGACATATTTTATTGTTGTGTTTTTACCATAAGTCAATCCCAGAAACAATAATAGCAATTTATCAAGTGGTATTTAAAGGATCAGTCAAGTGTTTTATATTTTTCTTTTTATAACGCTCCAAAATATTCAGTTTAATTTCATATATGACAAAGAAAAGCATCAAATAGTCACATTTGACAGTGGAAATTTGGTATTTGTGCTAGAAAAATGATAATTATTCAATGATCAAGATAGCTGGCCATTAAGTTTCTGACTATTAACTAATAAATTGAATTATTAAAGCTCTACACACTGTACATTGTTCAGTTCATTGTTGGTTTGGGATTATTGATCTTAGATTAACTCTCAGCCTAGTGGGGAAGATTGAATGAATGATTGAAGATTCAAATAACTAAAGTGGAAAAAAATGATTGATTCTAAGATCTTTGATCTTTTTTGGATCAATTAGGTGTTTTGGATGTCACCTTTTAACTTGCAGCGGTATCTCCGGAGGCCATCGCATTGTACAAAAATTTTAGGACCTTCTGTGGTTTGTTGGCTGAGATGCTCTCGGCCTTGAGCGGCTCCAACAGGAAGAACATTGCTGATGTTTTTCCTGCTTTAGTGACTCAGTGAACTAACGGCTATAACAATGTCAGAGGTCAGGATGAGGAGTGGAGGAGCTTGTAAGTCAATGGGACTACTCTCTTTTATTTTATTATTTCTTTCTAATCTGCATAAATAAAACTATAAAGCATGATATGAAAGGATTGTACTGGACAAAAACACAAATAGGTTTATGAAGGCATCTAACAACACAGAAGTAAAACAATTGCTAAATGAGAATTACATCATTAATACTAAGTTATTTATTTTAGGGTTGTTTTTACAACCATTAAATAAATAAATAAGAACTGGAAACAGCAAACCGTCACAGTCAGAGTGACTAGGAGAGGGTGAATGGGGGATTATGTTGATACAGGACTTCAACACACCTAAATCTGTTTTTTTACGCTGAACACATAATCTCATAGGTCTACGTTGGCATATGATGGTAATACAGCTGATTTAACATGCACATTGGGGGTAAAAACTACTTTTTCTGCTCAAAATGACCTTATTTCTGTCTGATTGGTTTGCAAATTCAGTTCAACAATGATTAACTGTTAGGCTCAGTTTGTGACTCTCACATACTGCTGATGGTAGCGTTAAAAAGCCTGATAAGAGACGGCAAGAGAGGCACCGTTGAGCTACTCAGAAAATAGGTTAGACAAATAACCCAAAGATTTATTCCTTTTCTGAGGCAGTAAATGCAACACATGTGCTCACTGATAACAAACTAGGCTGTATCCAGAGTTAACATGATAAACAGCAGGGCTACGGCTATGTACTGACACACTCACACCAGAGAGCCTCTCATAGCAGAGTCGCTAGCTCAGCAATAACACAGATATCAGAAACTTTTACAAATGGCCATGAATGTGCTTCAAGTGACGGTCAAAACTCCAGAAGCTCATCTGTGTTTCCAGCACAGACACAGGAGACACTGAGGCTAACGTCTTTCAAATGTGCAACAAAATACGTGCTGTCCATTTAGTACATTCGACATAATGAATATGCAATATGGGGCATTTTAACCCCAGTGTGCAAAATATAAGGAAGAGAAAATATAAATATGTTATTTAGCACATGCATTGTGATTCACCAAACCTAAAGGTAAGTTTGGTGGCGGCAAACTGTGTTTATGAATAATACATTTGAAGGGCAGGTATTAACCAGCTGTTACTGTGGAGAGGAGGAGACGGAGGCACAATGACACAATACAGAGAGAACAGGTTTTTTCCACCTGTGTCAATATTTTTGGAGTGGAATTTTTTTGGTTTTACTAACAGCATTGACTTTGTCACAAATACTCTCCCATATGGAGGTTTTTCTGGTAATATTTTTTTGCTATATCTCAATATGTTTGTTAACCTCTTCCACTAGAACCTCTGATTCCATGGGATCACATTTCACTTTGCCCTTGGAGGATTTCAATACTGCTGTCTGAACCTTTTGTCATTTGCAGTTATTCTTAGTAGATCACACACAAAACTTACGCTAACCAAACATGAAATCTGTTGCACTGCACACACAATTTAGTACCCTTTATTTGGGATCTTAGTTAATCAGGCTCAGAGAGTCTAACAGCAGTGTCATACACAACATAACCACAAGGCCACGCTCTGAACAGTCGACCTGTGCAGTCAATATGGTGAGAGGGAGGAGAGTGTGGCTGTGTAGTTACCCTTTAAATGAATATAAAAGTTTAGAGTTATAAGTTTTGGTTTTCTTGGTCAACATCAAACCTGCAATGCTGCCGTCATCTCTCACCTGTCTCAGGACATAAAGATGATATCAGCGTGTTCCCTCCTGAGTCCACCTCATATCGGCTCCAGTCTGAAGAGTTCGGCTTTTCCCTCATCGCCACGCGGGCCCCCTGTTTCTTCAGGTACATCTGCATGCCAGCCAATCCGAACGTTCGCGTCATGCTGTTGCATTCCCATGCCGGAGCCACGCTACAGGGCTTCAGATTGACCAAGCGGGCGTGGCCGGGTACGCGGGGGCTCGGATCGGCCCACAGACACAGAGAAGACTGAGTGTTGATCAATCTGGCTCCGTCCAACCACGTCCACTGCTGTGCGGAGTTAGTGATGTCACATTGACCCAGTATGACCATCTGTCTGTAGGTGAGCAGACACAACTTCTTCGGGTTCAGTACGACAAGGAAACCCGCTGAGGAGACACAAGGTCACATCAGAGTCAGTGACAAAACATTCAGAGGACCAGTGTGTAAGATTATGAGGCACTTAGCAGTCAAGTTTAACATGAGAGACCCTCTCTAGAGCCGTTATGTGGTTTATCCCCTCTGGGCTACTGTAGAAACATGGCAGTGCAAGATGGTGCTCATTTTGAGGTAACAGAAACACAACAATTCTTATTTTCAGGTGATTACACACTAATTAAAACTTATTTATGAATAATTATTATAATTATATTCCATTTCTGTCAAGTCCTCTCCTTTTAGATGCCACTAAATTCTACATACTGCATCTTTAACAACGTTAGCAACATTCTTCATTCTTCATTCTCAATTAACCTGACTTTTTTTCCACAGGTAATAAATTCATCTTTTAGTTTATCAAGTCTTTAATTTGAAAAAGTGCCAATAATGCTGTTTACTTTCATACATGACAAATAAAAGTATGAAATAGTGATTGATGCCTATAAAATGTGGTATTTTTGCTGGATAAAATGGCGTGAACATATAGTGCCCTATTACATTATAAAGTCCTTTCTCTGTGTTTGTACATTGCTTCGAGTTTCTATCGAACAGTTGTGTAGCCTGCATACTGGACCACGATTGGCTCCGATTTTGTCGTAATGTCAAATGATATCACAAATCGTGCTCGTAAGTACATGCCATTAACTCAGATTTAATGTTGGCGCACAGAAACTTTCCTCCTTCAGCAGATGGATGTGAAAAACAATCCGCACATTAATCATTCGGCACAAAGACGAAAACAATATTGAACTGAAGGAACAGGAAGAAAAACATGTTTTTAACTCAAGTTTTCTGGTGATAATTATAAAATTTGGTGTTAGAGGCCAAACTATATGCTGTAGGCTATAGGCTATAAGTTATATGTTTGAGTTCAGTGGTTGTATTGAATTTAAAACTATCTTATGTTAAAAAAAACAAGGCAGCTTAAGTCAATATGAACGTATTGTTAATTTATACTTCAGTGTTTCCTTTGCATGTGTGGTATGCTTTCCTGTGATTTTCCACTACAATAAACTTCCTTTTCTGGGAACCTTCCTAAGAGTTTACAGTCACGTTTGTGTCCCTTTTATGGGAAGGTAAAGGAAACTGTCAGAGCATTACCAGAAATACATTACAAATAATTAAATAACAAACATAACATTTTAATCACTGAGCAGCACACTCTCCATGATTATAGAGATGAATATTGATGTTTTAATTTTAGTTGCTGAGGGATAAAAGGTTGGAAAGGCATTAATAATAATAAAGTGTAGTCAATAACTTCATGTTTGTTTCCTACAGTTTTCACCAACGTTTTAACCAGTTTCCTCTTGTTATTCCTTTCATTGTCATCTTTTTAAAAAAATTACTTTATTTTCAACTTTTATCTTATCTTTAAATGTGCTACACTTCCTGTTTGAATACCATCACTTTCTGTTTGATTAAAACTCAGAATTCATCATGTTTTTAACTTCACAGGACCAAAAGACAAACCTGTGGCTGCCTGCGTTATTCTGACGCTTATTTAAATTACAGTCAAGATATTTTAAAGAATGTGCCACAAATTAAGCTGTCCTGTACTTAGTGGAAGAAGAAGATATTTGAGTAAAAGCTGAATAAAGTACATTTGAAGTAAGTTAGAAGTCCTGAATTCAAATTTTTACTTGAATAAATGTGCACTAGTTTTATGAGCAAGACTAAAGCACTAGAAGTAATTATTATTCCTGGTATTTCAGTGTTGTAGCTGGTCAAAGTGAAGCAACATTACACATTTTAATGATATTAAGAAGAACAATAATAATAAGAGCAACAACTTAACACCCATCTGTTTTCTTATCCAGTTTTTTCATAGTCTAACTCTGTTTTTATTAATTAAAAACAGTGCTATACTGTTGTGTTTTTATGATTTATATCCAAATATTGTTTGTTTTATCCCACAATTATTGAATTTTGTTTGTACTCTATATAAATTGACTTTGTTCACACAGCACCTGTAAAAAAAAACATCTCAGACAATCATATAATAATATAATACATCATATATTATAAATGAATCACTGAGTTTTTATGTAAAATCTTAATCTGCAGAGTCATCAGTAACTACACCTGCTAAATGACAGTACTTGAATACATGTACTCAGTAACTTTCCACCACATTTTGTATTATTTTTCAGATTTTAAACCAAATAAGTGTCTAATAACTGTTCATCTATCACAGAATACAATCATAATTCCTTCATTAAACCTTACATACTGTTCATATTCTGACTCTACACTAGTTCAAATTCATAAATTCCCCATCAGTCATTTATAAATGTTTGATTAATCCTTAATGAAGCTGTAAGAGTGCAGACAGAGTGTATTCTATTCATTTAAGGAGAAAAGTCATTTACCATCACTATATTATGATCCAGTAGAGCATTTTATAGAATATGGAGAATACTGCATGTTTGATTGGTGGTTTGTTTTGTTTTTTTAATAAATGCAGGTCAAATTGGTACAATAGTATATACAAAAATGTGTATCAGCTGCACAAAAATATAAAAATAATGTATTTTATTTACATTTTTGTGTGTTCTTTGTTGCATTAGGAAAAGTCCAGCTAATGAAAATGTGTACAAGGTGTTTTTACAGCTCACAAATGTAAAAATAGGTCAAATTTGACCCTGAACAGTATGTTAGAGTTAATAACAAACATCACCTTATACGGCCGCTTCAATGCACATATGAATAACTACTTTAAACGTTCACAGTGGTTTTACTTAGTTATTGGTTGTACTTCACACACACACACACACACACACACGAGTACACTGCTTCGTATACAGTCAGTGTTAGAGTGAACTGTGTCTTTGTTTGTCTTCTTTCAGTTTGAATCTGTCCCCTATAAGCAACCAGCAGTACTTACATGCACAGCCGAGTCTCAAAAGTAGAAATAAAACCAAAATCAGGGCGTCCATGTTTCTCTGCTGCTGTTTGGTGCGTCTGCCAGTTTCAGATGAGCAGAGTAGAAGTGTGTGGAAGGGAAGTGCGTCTTTAGGGGGAGGAAAAAGTCAGCCAGCAGCGCTTCCTTCTATTCAATTGTTCTGCAGGTTTCATAGTGAAGGAGAGCATGGTGACCAGCGTGGAAATCCTCTTCTCTCGGAAATACCACAGTACATCCCAGATGTTCAGTTTGTTCTGATTGAAGCTGCTGCCGAGAACATTCAGTAAGAGGAGACATAAACAGCACAGATGCATCAAGGTTGAGGTGAAAATAGACAATTATTAGGACTTGTAGGTAAAATAATACACAGAGAGCATATGATCTTGGTCTCATGCCTTGTTTTATTAGCATTTAATTTCAAATCACATATAAAAATCAAAGCCAGGAATCCTTTAAAATTAGTGCACCACTTCAATCACAATCACAACATTTACTTTATACCTCAATATATTGTAGTTATAAGCAAAAAAAGTATGAAAGTATAACTTATCCTGTGAAGACAATGGGCATGAAACAGAACAACATTCAACACGACAAACTAATAATAAAACCAGATACATAAGAGAAAATAAAAAATAAAAACACCCTCAAAGTAAAAGATAAAAACAGTAAAAACAGACCTTAATGTGTGAAGAACTAGAAACTCACTAATCACATGCAAAAAAATCCCCAAACAACAGAAACTACTAACAGTGTAGATTAAAGCTGCAATGATTAGTCGATTAACCAATTAGTTGCTGACTATTAAAGGAGCAGTGTGCAAGATTCAGGGCGATCTATTGGCAGAAATGTAATGTAATATTCTCTATTCAGTATGGTTTAATAAGTGTAAAATCACCTGATAATAAGAATCATTGTGTTTTCATCACCTTTGAATGAACCTTTATATCTACATAAACAGAGGGTCCACTTCCACAGACTCCATCATGTTTCTACAGTAGCCCAGAAAGGACAAACATAAAACACAGACTCTAAAAAGGGTCTTTTGCATTCTTTGTGAGTTTTCACGGCCATCATCAGGTTCTCCTACACATTAGGAGGGGTGGGGTTCAATCTGCATACTCACCACTAGATGCCACTAAAACTTACACACTGGTCCTTTAAGTTAATCGCCAACTATTAGTTACTGTATATTTGAAAGAAAAAATGTCCAAATCCATTCCAGAAAATGAATATTTTAAGTTTTCTTGAATCTCCTATGACAAAAAACTCTGGGTTGAGGACTAATGGTTGGGAGAAAACAACAATCTGAAGCGTTGGGAAACACTGATTGATACCATTGACACCATTTTCTGATATTTTATAGACAGAACAACTAATTGACTTATCGAAAAAAGACTCAACAGATTACTCAACAACGAAAAAACAGTAAAAATATTACATCTTGAAGCAACGTCTCATTATAAATCAAACATTTGAATACAATAACAAGTTATCATCGTTGACGTGTTTCCTGCAGGCAGTAACGAGCTGCTTCTGTGGAAAAAGAAAAACACACAAATGTTAACAAGATAACGAACTTAATCAAAACAAATATATGTGACGAATCCAGCTTTCCATTTGTTTTGTGCTCATTGTTCACAGCTTCACATTCACTTTTCTTCTGAGGAATTGAGAGTTGTTTGTTGGCTGCAAAGTTGGCGATCGAGGAAATGAAGCATCTGTTTTTGTATTTAGTGTAAACTTTGCTCTTGAAAGGAAAAAGCAAGAAAATCATCAGTGTCAGCAGAGGGCCTTTATATTCACACAATCTCCTTTTCCTGTTCTTATCTTCAGGCACTCTGCTCCTTGTGTGGCGTTAAATCAACCCTCAACCCTCAACCCCTCCTTCCCCCCTTCCCTCCTCCTCCCCTCCTCACCCGCTGCTCTGCTCTGCTCTGCTCTGCTCTGACATCCTGTCCTGGTCAGGAGGAAGACAAGGAAGAGGAGGAAGAGCAGAGAAAGGAGAGCTCTCACATAGCGGAACATCTCCTCCACCCATCCACATCCTGACTGCAACCTTCACACAGCTCTGACACACACCAGCCGTCACCGCACTTAACCGCACTTACTCTGCAGTCGGTTTTTACTCAGGCTGGTTTGTGTGTTTTCTGCATACACACTCAATAGGTTAACTCTGGTCCAGACCACATAACAGTAACTGCTCTAAATGCTCCAAAAACCTGACCCTGTAATAACTATAAGAACAGTTTTGAGTGTTATATTAAGGGGAATCGTGCAATATTGATGGCAGCAAGTGGAATGTCTTGTGTATGTGTGTGTATTATGTTTTTTTTGTTAGTTTTAGTACTAATTACTCATTTATTTTATTCTTTTATAAGCACCTTCTTTCTTTTTCTTACTTATGGCACCAATCAGGATTGCTTTCAATTTTGTTGTTCATGTGCAATGACGATAAAGTCTATTCTATTCTAAAATCTAACCACAACCTGATGTCAACCAGCCGCTCTTTAGTCACCTCAGTTAGTAAAGATGTTGAGGAATGCAGCTGATGAGGTAAAATGTCTTGTTTAACACTGGTCGTAACTGGCCGATACAAAAAAATTAAGTTTGATAGTGAAAAACATGCATTTAAGGACGAGTTGACTGAGAAATACTCGCTCATTTTGCCTGAGTGAAGCACAAGGCTGTAATTAAAATTTTTTTCTCAAAATCACCATAAAACTGAACCAGGTCTCAATACTCCATACGTCAGAATAATTGTAAAATCAAACATTGAAGAACTCACTAAACTAACAAACTCACATATAACAGTGTTTTGACCTGGTCAGTCACACCTTTTTATATTCTCAAGTTTAAAGACTTGGTTTCACAGCAAAGGCGTCACATCTCCTGTTTGTGTGCAGAGTTATGGAGTTTTTGTTCTAGGTACATTAAGGGCACCGGATTGTGCAGGGGCCAAAAAAATGCGTGTGTGTGTGTGTGTGTGTGTGTGTGTGTGTGTGTGTGGTTCTGTCATAGGCTACTTTTGGGGACACATTTCAGACTCAGGATAGCTTGTCCAATTGGGGACAAAAGTCACATCTTCAATTGGGAAAAAGCTGATCTTTGGGTCAATGATTATAGAGTTAGGCCGAGTCTCCAGGAAATGAATGTAAGTCTATGTAATGTCCCCCAAAGTGGTCATGAATGTGTATGTATGTGTGTGTGTAGATAGACAGCAGACCATCACCAGACGTTTGCAGAGTAACTATAGCTCGCTTGCACCACAGGGTGGCGATATAAATCCAAACACAAAGCAGCTAAATCGTGCTCATGAGATTAGATACGAATTGTTTTGTCTAATTGCCAAAAACTACGAGTTTAAAAGACATTAACATTTCTGCAGGTCAGTAACAGCAAGCAGAAATGTTAACGTTGTCCTTGTAGTGTAAGCAGCTATTAGAGCCTTCAATGTCTTCGATAAACTTTTGGAGCACCTCGTCTACCTTTACTCAAAAAGGAAACGCTTTAGATGTCATGAATTAACGTGTATTGACTGGCTGGTTGCCTGCGTGTACTGAATAGGTTTTGCCTTTGGGCGCTACGGTCCAATTAAGAAACAGACGTTCCACTTATAAACCACCATAAAGCAGCAGCAGCACATCAGCTGGTCCCCTCTCATAAAGAAGACGATGAAGAAAAAGACTCAGGTAACGTATTTAACAATGAATTTAATCCTAACTGTGCTGGCAGGCCCTTAACACTGAACTCACAGAGATTATTAATTGATTTATAGCCTTTTACATTAGATTACATTACACATTATTAGAAAGAAGAAGGAGCCTTATGTCTTAAAGTGGACGAGAATGATGCATGTTGTAATATTGGGGCATTTGCATAGATACAGTGAATCACAAGTTAACAAAAAGGAGCTTAAAGTGGGCGGCCTGTCATCCCTTTGTACCCTATAAACATCTAAAACTTATTTTTCTGGCACAGGTATTTTAAAGTCTCACTTAATACAATATTAACATGCTTCAGCAGCTTCTTGGTTAGCGTAATCAAGTCGATATTTTCCAAACTTACTGCCTGTTTTAAACCAAAGCTGAGCTGAGCTGAGCTGGAAGTAAGTCTGTTAACGTTATCCGACTTTTTCTTCTCAAACGTGCATCAAGAAAACCTTTTTTTTTTTTTTTTTGGAGTCTGTATTTTGGACACATAGCTTCTTATTAGCTTCAGCTGAACTTTGGAAATTTGGGAATGAGGGCTTCAGGGTCAGTCTGGAGAATAGGAATAGTAAAGTAGTAGCACTCCTTATTTAATAGGGCCTGGCTCTAAAAGGAAAAGATGGCACCCGACTATCAGCTTCAAACCGGCTCCAATTCAAACCACTGACTGAGTAAGTCAGATATCGCCACCAACAAATCTATTTCAGTTCTTTTTTAACTTTTAATGACATCCTTCAATAGATTTAAAAAAAAACTGCTCCACGTGATGAACTTGATGCTCTAACTTTTCCACATTGTGTCTGTCAGCTTGTGTGTCTCTCCTCTCTCTCTCCTCTCCTCTTTCCTGTCTGTCGTCTCCAGTGACCCTCGATGGTTTCCTCTCTGTGTCATCGATGCTGCACTTTTACAGCGTCACACACTGATTCAGATAAACCTGCTGCTGCTGCTGCCAAGATGATGAGACTAGCAAAACCAACTTGACCTGTTCCTCATTTTTAAATCTCTGTCACTGATCACAACATCTGTAACTACTTTTATTTTGAAAAGTGGGAATTCAGGCACTTAAAAAAAAGATCAAATAACTCTGAAGTTCTCACCAGAGTAGTTTTCTTCTCCTCCAGGATCAACATCTCCTTAAAGAACGTCTCCTCACAGCAGCTGAATGTGTTTCCCAGAGTCTAGCTCCTCTCTCCTGCTGGTGCTTCTCTATGTTCGGTGTTTGGAGAGACTGCAGCAGCAGGTCCGCATCCCACGGGACCACATATCTCAAGATGTGAAGGTGAGGAGTGGGAGGTCAGCACGGTCCGAGCGGAGCCAGGGCGTTCCAACTGTGCTCCTTCCTCTACAACCCCTCCTCTCCATCCTCATCTTCCTCTCAATGCTTATATAACGCCACTTATCTCTTCCTCGAGCTGCAGCATTAAGCTCGACAGTAAGTCAGGCCTCAGTATGGGACTGTTGAGGTTCATTTTAGTCCATAAAGTTTGGTGAAAACAGCTGAGAAGACTTTTCTGTATACATTTGATTAATTTATTCTTATTTTTTATATTCTGTGCTATTTTACTTATAGTTCACTTAAGTTCAGTTTTTCCAAGTGTGTCTTAAAGCAGCAGCCAGATGTCCATATGAAGGTTTTCCTCTCTGAAATCATTCCTCCTGTTCATTAAATCCTCACCATCCTGACTATTAAAAGATCTCCTTCAAATGTTCTTTCAATGTAAAGTGATGGAGGACAAAATCCACACAGTCATTATAAAGTCTTTGATCAGTTTCTATTGAGCTTCATCAGTCTGAGTTACTATGGTAACAGTGTGAGTTACTATAGTTATTATAGTTACTATGGTAACAGTGTGAGTTAGTCATATCTAGTGATATCTGACACATTTTCAGTCTTTTTAACATCAGATTCCCTCTTAGTGTTTCCTGTTGAGCTGTGGTGGAAGTATAGGAACAAAAAGACTTTGATACTAAAAACACTGTAACGCTGAAACATAGAAGATGAAGATGAAGACTCATTTGGACAAAACTGAAGCTTCATATTAGCTTCAGATCAACTTTTAAATACAATTTTACACAGAAGGAGGACTGTGGATTTAGTCCTCCATCACTTTGCATTATGAAGGGATCTGCTAATGTTCAGTATGAACAGGAGGAATGATTACAGCAAGAAAAACAGGTTTAATGCTCATGTAGGCTCCTGGCTGTTGCTTTAACCACTTAACGCACGCTGTTCCGTCTACGGGACGGGACGGATGTTAGGAGGTAGCCACACGTTCTTCTGAATGTTTTAAACACCAACCCTTAAACATATATATTCATGCCGTACATCGTTGGAAAGCTTAGATTGTCCTGATTCATTCAAGACCACTCACGACTTATATGGTTGCTCACAGCCGTAATAGTATTAGCGATTAGCTCGGCTAGCCCCGAGCTATTTGGTAACTTCTGTAAATATCCCAAAATATCCTTCCTTCCTTCCTTCCTTCCTTTCCTTCCTCCCTGCCTTCTTTCTTCCCTTCCTCTTTTCCTTTCTACCTCTCTCGTTCTTTATTTCCTCCGTCCTTCCTTCCTTTCCTTCCTTCCATCTATCCTTCCTCCCTCCCTCCTTCTCTCCTCCCTTCCTTCTTTCCTTCCTCCGTCCTTCCTTCCTTCCTTTCCTTACTTCCATCTGTCCTTCCTCCCTCTCTCCTTCTCTCCTCCCTTCCTTCTTTCCTTCCTCCATCCCCCTTTCTTCTTCCTTCCTTCCTTCCTTCCTTCTTTCTTCCCTTCCTCCCTCCCTACCTTCCTTCTTTCCTTTCCTTCTTCCCTCCTTCCTTCCCTTCCTTCCTC